>JAIPRN010003019.1:0-24724 GCA_025469175.1 Geopemphigus sp. TES_GeoC_2020 | reverse complement strand
TGCGCGAATAGTAAATGATTATTATTAACGACGGCACGTTGATGATGACTCGACTGCTATCCGTATGCGCGTGAACGATACGGGTAATTCGAAAGAATTTGGTAAATATAAGTTTATCTAATATTTTGGAACTAAAGTGATAAAACACCGTATTTTCGAGCGTTTAGAGCGTTTTCAGCACCACCTTTACAATTTCGATTCCATATTACAACTCGCAACTTTCGAGAAATAGTATTTCTAAAAATAACGAATAAGTTACCGGCGAATTCAATTCGTTTAGTTTTTCGGCGTTGTTTTCGTAAATAACGATCTATTACGCTATATAATGAACACTATTTAACGGAATTTATTATAATTAAAACGGACGCGAATGATGAAGATGGTTTTTCGTTCTACACGGGAAACAATAAAAGGTTGAAACGATTGAACCCAACGCGATACCATAAATACGAAACTTGTTCGTTTTCTCGTCTCGATATAATCGGTAAAAACGATTAAAAGTGAACGCGTGTTTTGATTTCGTCATTTCGCCCAGTAAACCGCGTAAAATGTAATTAAACGTTATAACCAAAACGCGACGTTCTGCCTGACAATCGGTATTTTCACCGCCTATCACAACGTATTTTCCGTGACATACCGCGTCCGATAAACAATAAATCGCAAGATTTCCCGTCCAAACGTCCGGCCGAGGTCAAGATATACGTTATTCAAATCGGATTTATTCTCGACGATAAAATGACGTCGTAACGATATCGCTTTCGATCGTGTTTAATCGTTTAAAGGTCGTCGATATTGTTTATCGTGCACAATCTTTTAACGAGCTTCTCTCGTGTCAGATTTCAATCTGTGTACAAGTGTATGTAAGCTAAATTTGAACGAATAAACGTTTTAAATTTTTTACGTACACGAGAAGAAATTGAACTGTGTATATAGTACGCACGAGTTCTCCGCACATACTTAAAAAGAACTCGGTGCCGTGCACAAAATATATTAAACGTATATATATTATTTCCTACACTCTCCTAATTTTTTTTTTCGATTTTTTAAATTTATATTTAAATGTATACTTACGCGATACATATATATATATATATATATATATATATGCGCGTTCGTACCTACTCACTTCTTTAATATACATTTTACGAGTTCCCTTTAAGAAAATAAGAAACGTGTTAGAATAACCTTAAAAGAAATGTATTTCGCGTTTCAAATTATATTATTCCGTATTCATCGACATATTTCGTACCAGAAAAAAAAACTCGAAATTAGACGACTTTCTACGGGACCAATCGTTCCGTTTGAGTCGCTAATCAAAATCCGACCATGTCGGTTTTCTTAAAAAGGCACGCGTCCTAGTTAATTAAATTCCAAACGTATTCGCGCTATACGTACCTTCGGGCGTTTTTGCGGAATACGAGAATTTCGCAAGATAGTTTATTATTATTGTTTATGGCAAACGCGATGTTTATTAATCTCGCGAGCACATTTAGCCATAAGCTCTCTGGATGCCGACTCGAAATGATTACATTTCAATTAACCGTAGGGTAATGATTAGAAAAAAAGAAAATGGCGCCTCGGAAGAAACGAATAAAACAATTTTCTATCGATGCGCGCGAAAAACGTAACCGGAACGTAGAAGGGTTGATTTTCGTATAATATTATATCGGCCGAATACGTTCCGTTTTCGATTAATTCGTTTATATTTTCGTATATAGCGGCTAAATTGTTTATTTTATAATTAATCGTATTACGTCGGAGGGTAAATGGGCGTAACGCGGCTTTTAATTTTGGGATGGAATCAGTCTCCTCGGATACGTGACTGACACGTTTAACGTTTGGTAATGGTCCGCCTCTGGTTGTCCACGTAGATTCTATTGTACGCGATGAATATACGACACGGCGGTGTTTCTATAAAAATTACGGGCGAAATACAATTGTATATATATATATATATATAAATCAACCGACCGTTTCTGTTGATATACGCATTTTTTTCCAATTTACGAATTCTCGCAAATAAATATAAATTTTTTTCACCAATTTGTTTTTTACAATTACTCGATACCCGAAACGAATTCTCGAAAGAAATTAAAATTACGTACACGCCATGATTGGCCGTTTAAATACGATTATATTTGAAATCGTTCGATCGCGGCGGGCGCAAAATCTTTGGACGCGTATTGGAATTTTAATAGAATTTTCGACGATAAATATTCGAAATTCGCGAAATCATTTTCCAGACCTCCGCCCAATCGTTCAATAATTGATATCCGTTTATAAAATGTCGTCGGTCGAAAGTACCTAAACATCGTATCGCGAACGAGTTATCGGCAAAGGGCATTTATTTCGCGTATCTGAAATATGCGCTACATCGGCGATATTATGTTAGGGTGAATGTCCGAATTTACCCTTACCGAACACTTTTATCTAATACACGGCTTTAGGAGTTCTCGTTTATATTTTAATACGTTTTCTGAATACTCGGACGGTAACAAATCGCGCGTAAAATTTCGGATAATTTTTTAATTTTCCGATTTTCACCACGATCGTCGACCGTATAATTATTTTCGAGCGTAAAACCGTAAATGTCCGGACTACGTGTTTGAAGTTGGGCCGCGTTAAAATGTGTATCACAAACTTTCCCAATATCACTCGGTCCGAAATTCGATCGCTATCCAACGACGTTTATGAACTTTTAATTTGTCGGAGAACGCGAAATAAATGATTAAAACAAGAAGAAACGTTTCGTCCGATATTAATATATACTACGCTTATTGTACGACGAATTTACATTTGATCGTGTCCATAGGAAATGGAACGAGTGTATACACTAAGGGCCGTGGAATCGAAAATTTATTTCAAAGTTAATCGCGCCGTATTTTAGTAATAAACTATCTTAATTGGAAGGCCGCAAATTTTATTCGTCGCTACAAGTTCGGAGTTCGAAAAACTACGAACAAATCGTTTTTTTTTTTTATCGTAATCCCGTAAGCGTAAATTCAATACACGTGAAAATCGTACCGCTTTCGAACTTTTATATTATATAAATATTAATAAACTTTCGACAACTTTTAATCAAATGTTGAGATAAAATATAATTATATAGGTTTCTGACGATGGCGATAAGACTTTTACATTTAACAATGTACGAGATTCGTTTACGATCGAAGACCTGAAAATTGTGTATAAGTTCTATCATAAGGTCGTTGTAATAATTGTCGAAATTCCGTCGATTTTCGCTAATAGCCTACGAACGTCGCGCAAAATCGTTCTTCAAACGCAGTAATTTTTCGCTGTTCTCGAATTGAAAATAATTACGCGGTTCTAAAGTATCCGTCTAAACGTTTCACTTAAACCGACGTTTACAACCCTCGTGGCCCTTTTTATTATTATAAAAACGTTATTTAATATATCGAATTACGTTTTTCCGAAATGAGTCGAAATTAGTTGAAAGTTGCTACGCATTTCCTCGTCTCGTTTTAAATAAACGATAAAATTATGAGTTGAAAAATAATTTCGAATATCCAACCACCGTTTATTATTCATTAACGACCACAGTTTTGGCAAGCGGCGAAGAGAGGGGATAATTGTTGTCAGTCCTACATTACTCCGTTCATTAAACGTTTGCGTTCAATATCCGACGTTCTCGTGAAAATACTCGTGAAAAATATTCGCGAACATCGGAAATCGGAATACTACGCGAGTAATACGTTTTCCAATAATTTTTTTCACCGAGAATTTAATATTCACATCGGAAATTAAATTTAAAAAAAAACAAAATTAGACGCGAACATTGACTAAAAAAAAAAAATTTTCGCGTACTTAATACGTAAATGATTTACGATTAATCGTTTGTTGATTTCTATTCGCGACGGATCTCTAACAATAACGAATCGAAAATTAACCGTCCCGAAAAAACCTACGAAATACGAAGTCCTCGACTCGGTTAAACCGTCCCTTTAGGCGTCACAAAAAAACTCCCTACCTCGAAAAACCTTTATCCGCGAACTGTACAATTTCGAATACGCGGAATTAATTAATTTCGGTTTTTGTACACCCGCCGCGCCACGTACCCGCACTGGCCGCGTCCCCGATCGGATTTATTCGAAAATATTTACGAAAGCCGACGCGATTGCGATATTGAGTGAAAACCAAACGGGCGGAAAAACGACGAATATGGCCGGTAGTACCGGCGGACGGGGCGGAAAAATATCCGTAGAAAAATTTCGACGACGCGTCGAAAAAAAATAAATACCGTTGGCACCGACCGAGTCGCGTTATAGCGATATTAATGTCTCGCGCGGTTTACGACGACGTTATCGGTTACCGGGGCTATTTATTATTATACGTCCGTGTATATTTACTTGGAACGAATTCAGAATAATTCGCCCGGGGACGGTGTCGAATTATCGATAAATATTCGAATCGACCGCGGTGTGTTCGGGTTAGGACGGGAATTAATTACGCTCGTTTCCGTCGTTTCCTCCGTGTCGGCCAACTTCATTGTTTTTCGGCGATAATTCTCGTATACGCCTATATATTTATCGACCGAAACTATGAATCCGATTTGTCGGTTCACTGATAAATCGTGCCGATCGTATTTTCGCGCTGTTTGCGACATAAAGACGGTTTTTCTTTTTTCGTCAACATCCGTTACGTCGTCAACTGCATAGGGACCTACGGGATTTAAACTATTTTTAAATCGTTAACGGATATATATGATCGATATAGTTGCCGTTAATTCGACCAATATTAATTCGTTGCTTCCAACGGTTTTATTTCGAAATTCCTAAAATCTCGCTCAAAATCGAGTTTATACAGAACGGTATCGTTGTAATTTTCGATTGATCGGACAGCGTAATAGTTATTTCGTATTTATGAAATACGCGTATATTGTTCGTAAAACGTTACCTGTATAATACTAACGTGAACAATTCGAACCTAAGCCGTACGGAAACGACGCTGATTTCGCTCAACTTGGTCGAGTTAATTTTTCGTCGCTAACTTGACCCGCCGTTGAATTCGACGGCACGTACCGGTTTTATTCTTTACGCGTAAATCATTCAACGTCGCCGATAACACGAATATCGTACACGACTGGTCTCACGCGCGTTACGGAATATCGATTTCGTACGCGCGCCGAATAGTTTCGTAAGTAAAGATTTTTTTCCTCTTTTTTCGTAGACAGGGACCGCGTGATGGCAACACGAATATATACATAATATATACGTATAGACGACGCGGTCCCGGTAATCCTCGAGTAAATCGGCGGCCGCCGTGGGCCGTAGTCCCTCGTACGGACAGGCAAGTAGAGGAGGCCGGGGGGGAAAAAAATGGCATTAAAGAAAAAAGTACGGGGAAGAAAAAGGGACGAAAAAAAAAACACAATAACATTATAAGCCGTAAAAGTTTTACGTTACGACGACTACTGCGCGTAGTGTCGTTACACTACATTGAAGTACGTGTATATATATATATATATATATATATATTGCGCACTTCCTTGGCTAAACTTTTTACGTCCAAAGAGAAGAAAATTCGCGTTTAAAAAAATTCGCGGCGGTGAATATTCAATTGGGTCACGTTAAAATCTCGGCGTAACGAATCGTTACGCCATCTTATTTCTTTTTACCTGCCGATGAACGAAACGCGCGTAAAATACGTTACGCGACACGTGAACAACATGCGATTCGATTAACCTATTGAAACCGGCGGCCGTTAATTAATGGGAAACGTTCGACGTATAAATACCGGTGGAATGTGTACGACAAACGAACGGTATACTGTAAAAACGTTCGACGGTTTAAACGCGTAAGCGGTGTTTGGACGTACCGCCGGTCAGAAATCGCGCGGTACCTCGTACATTATACGAAACGAATCCTCTCGAGTGTATACCGTGAATATTACACGGGACAATTATTCGACGTCGATTATTTGCCGTTTACGCGTGGTAAACCGACGCTAACCACTTCGGTAAATATAAATCGGAAAATATATTTTCGTCGAACGACCGTTCGGAACGACGAACTTTCACCGAGATTTTATTTTCGGACACGTGTTTTATTTCGGTACCGACGTCGTAAACTGTAGATATAAATAACGATTCGACCATAGTTTCCTTTCTGTTTTAACTTCGAAATTGGTACACACAGATCGTGAAACGTAAACTAAATTAAACGTTTGATCGATTATTTTCTATTCGTAGTTTAGCTTTTGGCCGTTCCGACGCCATTTAGTCGTCGTTTATAACGCCGGACGTATCCGAAATAAACGGACGTCCCGTTATTGTAGTTCGTAAACTCGCGGACCCTTTGTTATCCGCCCCGATATTACCGTTTTCCGGGCGTTTTTTCGGCGGAATTTTCGTAACGCGACGTTTTCGGGTCGAATAACTTTTCTCTCTCTCTCTATATATATATATACGTGTATACGGGCGAGCGGACTCGAGCATAATAATATAAAAACGTACTTACGCCGTTCTGAACGCGGGCCGACGGCCCTGTGTAGGACTCTGTAGACCGCTACGGAGTGCGTGGGATAGTTCTGATTGTACTGTGTAATTAACGCGAATACTCGACCCGTACACAATACGCGGAGGTAATCCGTTTAAAGTTCTCGAACACGAATTCGCATAAATTATATAGTTAGAACTGGATAATACCGGCGCTCGGGAAACACGATTCGGACGACGTCAATTTCTCGTTGTAAGGCCGTTTTTTTTTCCGTTCGTTTTTCAACGATATCGCCGCAATTTACACGGTTCGCCCGTACGTGTCCCGTACGCCGTGGGTTTCGAACGAAACGATGGAAAGGAATATCGACAAATCGAACGAACGCCTGTCTATTTATTCTTGACGGGCCGATTATGTTTACGTTTATCTAACGCGTTGCCGGCGCGCGCGTGCGCTCCGCGAAAATGGTACATTTCTGTCCCGAATAAAAACTATTCGTCCGTTATTTGCTTCTCGACGCGTTTACTTTTCGAGAAAATAATCGGCGTTTCGGTTCACCACTACGGCCGTTTAACCGTCGGAAAATTAGTCGACGACAATAACGAACGCGATATTATTAAATATCGATATTATATACGTGTAGAGGTAACACGAGCTTTATAGAGACGACGGTAAATTACTCAAAAGTCGTCAAGTCAACGAATACGCGACTAACTGAAATCGTGGGCTCGCCGAGACGTTCGTACGGACAATTTTCTTCCGGGTTATTTATTGCCGGATAAAGAAATACCCGATACGGTCGATTAACGCGATAACGTTCGTTTTTTGGCGATTTCGACGAAGCGAAAAACCTTCGTCGCGTACAACGAACGTTCGACTCCGAGAATACCGAAATTGTACTTCAAAGTCGATCGATTCAATTCGATACCGATTTTAACGATTACGTCGAAATACACAGCCTGTGTACGTGTCGTTTTACACGACGGCGATACGATCGTATTCGACGATGGACGAAAAGAATGGCGAAAACGTCTGGAATACTAAACAACGTCGTACCGTAAAGCGGCCACAAATATTTCCCGAACTGCGTAACCGAAACGTAATAATTTCGTCGCCGGGTCCCTCATATGTGAAATATGTATATGTGTGTATACGACTATCCGGAGCCTCGGCAGAAACCGCAGAAACTTCACGTCCCGATTGCCATTTACGCGCTTTCCCGTGCACGTCCACGAACTTAGAAAGTCGGCCAGACGACGCGCCGGCGCGTTTTAATAAAATTATTACCGAAGTCGGGTTACCGTTCGCCGTTTACGGGGGGGGGGGCACCGGTGGACGTGCGCGATTATTATAATAACGTGAGTCGCGCCATTACGACGCACGTACCAGTGTTGGGACCATAACGCAAAAGCAACGCGTTACTGCGACGGCGTTACTTTTGCCGTTACGTATTCCGTTACGATTTGTTTGTACGCGCGCGACGAATATAATTGCGGGGATCGTTTCGCGCGCGGTTTTCGACCGTTTTTTGGCCATTTTTTCGTAACGCGCGTGACGTATTCGCGAGAATACTTTTGTAGGGCCGATACATTTCTATATTTCACCTTTTGTAATGCGTAGTTAATTACGAATCGTTTAATATTACACGTTTCGTGTTCAAAACGAATACGTACGTGTTCACGCGATATATGCCACAGTTAAATTCGTATCAAAATTCTAAATTATGGTTGAAAATATTTCGACATACGTTAACGAATACGAAAACGAATGCACGCTAAAATCCGGCACGCGTAATATAAATATATAACGCGACGTCTGAAATTAAAAATAAACGAAGCCGGCGAACTTTACTACGACGCCAATACTATAATTAATACCAACGTATAAATCTTATTATAAATAAAAACGATTTTGAAATCCTTTTAATATATATTGAACGCTGGTGATCGATTAAGTAAGCAAATATCTAAAAAAAAAAACTACAAATTCTTATGTAAATAGAATATGACCGTCGATACACGTGGAATGTTGTAAAATGTCGAGTACAGTTTGAAGATTAATACGGCGTTTAAAAATTTTGAAGAAAAAATTTAATAGGGTAAAATTAATAAATAAATTACGTATTACGATGTTTAACTTACGAAGGTCCAATTTTACATGTACGTAAATACTAAACGACGAGGAATACGGAAATTGACGTTAAAAATCTTTTGGAGAATAATTGTCCAAAATTAATACAATCGCGATAGGATCAGTGCTGACGGTCGATAACGAACGAACGGGCTATGTCGACGCAAACCGTAGGGTGGCGAAAAAGACGAACAATGTGAGAACAAACGGTACGACGGTTGGCGTAAACGTTACACGACGACGGAGTGTCGACGGCGGTGTCGGCGATAGACGGACGAAACGAATTCGAGAATATCGACGGCGGATCGTGACGGACACGAATGGAACGTGTACGGCGCCATAGGGAATTTCCCGAAACGAAGAAATAGAATTCGCGCGGAAAGCGTACGATAATATTACGTCGACAAAATATAATATTACGCGTCGATACAATATAGTTTTGGTTAGCCTACGTAATGGTAGTAGAAAAAAAAACGAATTTATACGCTTATACACGAATATATCGTATATATCGAACTCACGAAAACGATAACATCTTACGACTCTATAGAAATTCCAATTAAGATAGCGTCTGATTTAGCATAAGAAATCCGTAGAAGTTTATCGACGAAAACGTATTATGTACATTTTACGTCGCGCCGTCGTATACATTATATTACGTATATATATTAAAGTTTTCTAGACGGTTTAAAATCCCCCCCCCCATTCTGAAATAAAATTCCGAAGACGAATATTTCTTCGTTTTAAATCGACGAGTTTTCGAAAACCATTTCTGATTTCCATCATCAGTTTGGATACGAATAATTACGTCTAGATAAGGCGGTGTAAGACGGTTCGTTAAAACGTTCAAATACGAAGAACGCGACGTTTTCGTCTATACTCTCGGATAATATATTCGATATCTACGGACACCGACATATTTATAATAATTATTCCTTTTTACCCTAGTTGACGTTTTTTTGTTTGGGTTGGGCTCCGGGGGCATATCGGCAACTGGTAAAATTGTCTACGTATCCGTTTTTTTTTTCGCCCAAATTCTAAAGAGACGCTCCGGGGGTTTTTTTTTATACGCGTTTATTTTAAAATAAAATATCTCGTTCAACTTCACTTATAAACGCCGTACAATTCGTGATGATATAGAGACCGTATTTACAACGGTTTACCGTTATATATTTTTATTGCCCCTACAGGCTACAATTACGGAACAATGATTTCGTCACCCGCGCAATATTAACTTTATATGGCGTTGGAGTGTTAACGTTTTTTTTTTTTTGTCTGACGCGACGATATTTCAATAATATTTATTTCGTACTATTTATTACGCACTTGACTTCGAATCGACGAACGATACCCTTAAGAAAACGGCGAACTATATTTTTAACCGAACAATCAAACCGGTCTCGACGGATTCGATTGATTTGCTTACATTTCGGATTACGTTTTCTCGTTAATTGAGTATTAAAACAATTACGAGGCCGCATTACGGACGGCCGAGAACGTCCAAAACGAAAATCTGATTTATACGAAAATTACAAATCAACTCGTGTAGATTGTTTTATCGTTTTACTCGCTAAAATGGACGCGCGTTTTTCGTTTTGGTTTGTGCGTTATGAGGAATTTCTAAACGACGTTATCGATGTTTTGTATTTGTTCTTCCTTCAATTAATATTATGGTTCGAGATTAATACTAATCAAATCCGTTATCGAAATATTATATTTAGAGTGGCGGTTACGTTATATTTAAGAGCGTACTAAGAATCCACTTAGTGTAATTTTTATATTTGCGTATTAACGATGTTATAATTTGCTCTAGTAGACGTTCACGACTGACATCTATTACATTTCGCGATGAAATTACACGATTATTATTTTTAAATTAAAATCGTTAATTAATTCGCGTAATAATGAAGCGCGTAAAATTCGTATCTCATCTAAAACTCGTATGTGCGCAGTTTTTGTTACAAGTTTTATACGATAATAATTATGTTTGGTTCGTTTCGATTTTTAGATGTACTGTACAATGTTGCTGAGCGTCAGCATCATTCTTATTGGGGGTTCGTATTCGTTTTCATCCACACTTCTGACACAATTCCGACGAACTTCGTCAACAATAAAATTGAATAGCGACGAGGAATCATGGATAAGTATGTGTGAAATACATTACCGATAATAATATTGTTCTATTGTACACCGAGTAACGAATCGTTTTTTTTTTTTTAAAAAAAGGTTATACTTGAAATATAACGTACACACGCGCGAAGTCGAACGACTCCGCGACAACGGTTTTAGTTCGATACGTTTACGTAGATATTTATTAGAAAGTTATTCGTAGTGACCTCCACTTTGCGACGATCGCTAATAAATGTTTATGTTTTAAATTTCGCCAATACGTTTTCCGATCAACGCTGAGTTCATATTGTTATTGCAACGACACTGGCGCGGTATATTATTGTCGTTTTACGAATTATTTATAATAATTCTACGCGTTTGTTTCGGAATAATTAAAAAATCCACCGGCGAATAATAATCGAACGATTTCTTTTAAACGCTTCAATAACGTCGAGTAGTGTATAAATAGTAACGAAGTTTTATCGAGCAACACGTTTCAATTAATACGCGAGCACTTTAAGATTACATTGTATGACTAATTCGAAAATGATTACGTTTCCATCGTCAAATTATGAACTCGGAGTTTGCAAAAGAAAAATAATAGCCCGCCTTAAGTTTTAACTGTTTAACAATGTTATTCGCTCGCGTTTATTATTTATTTAAGTACCGAAAATGTTGCAATTAAACGTAATTGCGTTGACTAAACTCAACAGCCAAACAAACTAACGGCAAAGCTTTTTGGAAATAATTCCTTTATCACGCCGCGGTGTATTGATTAAAACATAAGTCGTAAACAAACCTATTTTTTGACGAGCTACGCGTATTTAATATTTGTATTTTTATAGTCACCGATTCGACAAATAATCAATACGAGTAACGTTACGACGCATCTTTTCTTTAAACCAGTTGATTTTTACAAATCTGAAACACTTTTCAAAATATATTATTTTCCAAAAAATGTCACGGAGTTTGTAATTATTAACAATTTACCAACTACGTACGTAAACGTACGCAAAATCCGAATCGTTCGATAAATTGTTTAGATTCTCCTTAACGTTTATTAGCTTACCTAACTGTAATTGAAACAATTGTCTTATAATATGACGACGCGTGCATAACCGAGCTTGACACGTACGATTCGTAACGATAATATTATTTTTAATCTTCTTAGGAGTTTGACTTGTAAATACGAATTCATTTAAACGAATCTACGATTTTAGAATAATACTTTACCGGATAATTTGCCTTAACGAATTAATTTTAATTACGATTTTATGTATTTTATGAAACAATAACTAATTATAAAATACAATTTCATTTATTGCGTAATTTTCACGCATAATTTCGCTCGAATGAAATGTTTATACAATTAATTGTTGATCCCCTTCAACGTTTATCTATATTATCTGAAAACGAAATAATACGCTTTATTAAAGGCGATATTCTTATTCGTTTGCCGTATGAAAATTTTAAGGATATTATATAATATTGTAACAGTTTTACGTAACAATATTTATATACGGATTGGCGGCTATTTAATGTTTTTAAAAAAAAATTTTAAGCTCCCTCAACCGGTAACATTTTTTTACCTTTCATTATATATTTGCATGTTAATGAAACGATCGTTATTTATTATTATATAGAATAATGTAAGTAAAACAAATTATCGAAATTATATATAAACTTAAATTGGACGACCGTTTCGATTCTTTTAAATAAAAAGACTAATTACGGTCTCTCCACTTTTAATAAAAATCAAGACGCGTATAGTCAAAATTAGTACAAAACGGTCGAATAATTTTGGAGAAACGTTTTTCGTAAACGTTTTATTTTTACGGAATGTAATTTAATTCAGAAAAAGGAAACGATTGTTTTTAATACGATCGGTAATTAATTTGTTTGAATACAATCCGTCGAAGAAATGTTTTAATTATCTTCCGAAACGCAGGGCGTACCATTCGTATATCAATACGTAATTAGCGCCTAACGATTTTTTATACTACCGAAAACGAAACGATCGCATAATTTAAATACTCTTCCGTTAAAATATGCTATTGGTTAAATTATAGTTAATTTTAACGTACCGAAATAACTTGACGATATTTATAAATATATACAATATTAATTTTGTTGCAGCTAGCGTTCCGATAATTATATGTCCTGTTGGTTTAATCTTAATCGGAATAATGACGGACACGTACGGTAGAATCGTCACACTTAAAATTATGTACGTACCGTTGATTTTAAGTTGGTTAATACTTGCGTTCGCGGACTCCTATATAAAAATCATGATCGGAAGAATTTTATTAGGAATCCCTTTCGGTAAGATATTACTATATTAAATCCAATCGTATATTGTAAAATTAAAATATTTTATCGTACAATAAAAGGCGAAAAGCGCCAAACACTTTATAACGATTCCAAAAATTTACTTTACATTTCTATCGTTCCGGAAGAATATACGACGTGCTCGTTTTATCGTCGTATTTACGTTATATAACGGCGTATACCGACCGGCCGATCGACGCGCTTTAAACACAATGCGCGATCGTACGTTTTCAATAAAAATAAAATTGATTCAACGGGCTCGTCAAAATGAAAGGACTCAAGGTGGAACCAAATAAAAGAAGAGCGCGCTACTTTTAATCTCGCCGATAAAAGTGACGACCGGAGCATATATTTGATTTTCAACACGGACGATTGAAATTGTCTCCGGCGCTTTGAGAAAAATGCAAAAACACCCCTCCGAAATAAGCGTTTAAAAATACTTCCGCGTACGCGGCAATAAAAATCATTTTCGAAGTCTATCGCGGGTGGAAATTTGGTTTTATTACGTTTATTCGTTTCCGAACCTTGTTATAAATTAACAAAAAAACAAACGACGCGAAAAATAGTACGCGAAATGCCGCTTAAACAACGACGCGGTTAACTATTACATTATCGCGACAGCGTTGATAATAAACGCGTTACGTTCGGACATCGAATCGCCGGATTAACGAAAAAAAACGACCGGAACGCGTTGTGGAGTAACGACCAAATAACAGAACGAATCGTATTTGGGTCGGTTCCGATACGTTTTTTCGGCAAAACGTAAAACAACCGCCCGCGTCTTGGACCTAATGAAATAGTGACTTTTTACGTATTCGACGCTATAATTATATCGATAATTTATATATTTATGAATACGACGAACGCGTTAAGAACGACCGCGAAATCAAATTCGGACTAACTTCAATTAAACGGAATTCCACGTGGATTGTTTGATGACGACGCCAAATCAAATACGCGATTCGCCATAGTAATCGCGTTTAACGTAGATTTTTCGTAGTCGTATCGCAAAACGTTCGGATCGTTTTCCTTTGGCCACCGAGCGATTTCGATGTTTGAGTCGTAACGTAACGCGCGCTCATACGAATGTTAGCCACGGGCAGATCGTCGACGATAAATACACGGAAACAACGACGGGCCTATTGAAACGCGGGGAACGTTTTCGTTGGTTACAGGCATATGTAGCAACATATTCTTGTACTTGTCTGAAATGAGCTCGGCGAGCAGCCGGTCGATGTACACGTCGGTAATCCTGGTGGCCGCGGGCTTGGGCATGATGGTCGAATGCACGCTGTCCATGTTCTTCCAGTGGCACGCCACGGCCGGCATACTGGCCACCGTTGGCGCTGTTAATTTCGTCACGTTGTTCACGTTGCCGGAGTCGTCCGTGTGGTTGAGGTCCAAGGGCCGGGCCGACGAGGCGGACGCGGTGGACGAATGGTTCGCCCTGAAGCGCGCCGACGACGGGATGACGACCGCCGTCGAATCGGCCGTGGTAGGGACGGTTGTCGTCGGCCCGAACGGCGACACGGCGGCGACAACGTCGTACTGGTCCCTGTACACGCACCGGACCGTCTGGAAACCGGCGCTGATCACGGTGGCGTTCTTCGCGTGCCAACAAGGCACCGGCGTGTACGCGTTGATATTCTACACGAAGGACGTGATCCGCGAATGCCGTACGTCGATCGACGGCAACACGGCCGCCATGTGCATGGCCGTAGCCCGGGTCGTCGGCCCTCTGTGCTTCACCACCATGCACGCGCTGAACCGGAGGACGGTGGTCTACATCTCCGGTTCCGGTATGGCCGTGTCGTTGTTCGCCGTCGTCGCGTACATGAAAATTTTCGAGAACGTGCCCGATCCCCCGCTGCCCGTGCTGCCGGCCGTGGCGCTCGTCGTGTACATGTTCCTGGGCCTGATGGGCGTCATACCGTTACCGTGGATACTGTGCGGCGAAGTGTTCCCGATGCCCGTCAAAGGTACGGTTGTCGTTGCTTCGGTGTGGGGGGGGGGTGTTCGAAAAGCCGACATGGGCGCAGTGGCGAACGACCCGCGACGATTTCCTTTTACGAACCCGTCGCGTTTTCGGTGACTCACCGGTCGCTCGCTACGAAAACACCGAAATAATTCTCTTTCGTTACCGGCCTACGGTTTCGGCAACAGGTTCATCGACGCTTTTCACACGGTGCCCTTACCTGACCGGTAACCGTCGTTCGTTTACATTCGGACGCCTTCCGTCGGTGGCCGGTTCGGTTGTGGGGTCCGATATTCGAACGCGTTTCGTTACTTTCGAAATCTCGGGCGCGACTTGACGCGTCGTTTAATAATCGTCTAACGACGTTACGTTTACTCGCTATAAGCTTCGGCGCGCTGGCCGCATTCGAGTAAAATCCGCTCGGTACTCCGGTTTATTTTTTTGGTATTATTACGCCGATAACGCCGAACTATTTGATATTGCCAGAAGCAAATCAGAGTTCAAGACGAAACATAAAAATACGACGTACCGTCATTAGTCTAGCGCGTTTCTAAATTTTACGTTATAGTTTAAATATAAATATTAAACTAGGGTAACGTCTAAAACTTATTTCAAGATTCGTTTCTATTTAAGCGCGACGTCGTTATTTATCCGTCGAATTTAATATCACAATTTAAGCGACGAAATCATTCGAGACGATCGAGTAAATATTACGGATAAATATTTTACGACTTATTCGCGAATATTTAACGAACGTTAACGCGGTAGTAGTACGTATTGAAAAGCACTTTCTCGCGCTATAATATTTACAACGCGTCGACAATGTGCCGGAGAAAAACTGAAAAGTCGAACGACACTCTCGTCGAATACGATATAATATTTAACGAATACTCTAAATACGTTCCCAGTCCCTTTTAAAATTGTATCGAAACGCGCGGTGTTTAAAAATTGGATTAAAGTGTTTCTATATTTTCCAGGTGTCATGTGCGGAGTAGTGCAATCGTGCGGATATATTTTATGGTTCATCACTTGTAAAATCTATCCATCGTCGGTTTTGACATTTGGAGTAGAAATCGTGTGGTCGATATTCGTTTTCTTTTGTGTATTGTCCATTTTATTTTCAATATATATAATGCCGGAAACGCGAGGAAAAACTCTAGACGAAATTTCATCGTCGATGAACAAACAGGAAAACTACAAAACTTAACGTGTCAATTGGTTAAACGCTAAAACCGACGGAAGACGTTTCTCGTATTTCTGCGAAGATAAAATTATTATTGATATTACGTTTAAACACGTCAACGGCGAATCAACGGTTGTTTTATAATATCGTAGATTATATTTTCTATTTCATTTTATCAACGGAACGCGTTTCAAATCAAACTTAAAGTACATTACATGATCAAATATAGCGACTATATAACTTTTTGACATTTATTTATTTCGCGAGACGGGTTTCCGTTTTAATTTTCTAGAAATTCGTTGCTTTAACATCGTTACGTCTTGTGACGGGACAGAAGCGCACGTGTGTGTGTGTGTGTGTGTGTGTATGGTGATTCACGAAAAATGTCTGTCTCGATGATCAAAAAGCCGTCACAAGGGTCGCGAGTAAACGCGTGCTTTTCCTGGTACCGTGCCGGTGCTATACGAACCGTGTTTAGTGACCGATGCCACGCTCGGCCAAATCGAACGGCAGCCTAACCGAGCAGGTAAACAAACGCAAAAGTGGCCGACGGTCCACCGATTCGGCTCATCGTCGATTCGTACGTAATTGCTAGTCGTCCGTTTATATATTCGTTTACTAATTACCGGCGTCGCTCGGGATCGTTTTTCCCGCACGACGATATTATCGTCGCCTTCATTAACTAGACCGTCTAAGCGTCCAACTTGGACCGATACGGGTAGCACCTGCGACTCGTTTTACCTTATTTTTTTAACGAACACGGGGCCAACTATAACACGGAACTATTTGTAGCGCGAACGGTTTTCGAACCGACGACGCCGGATCGTTTAAATATATGTATATATATAGTCGCTAGTGTCTGAAATCGGCCCGATCGTTTTTAATCGAATTAGGCGTGGGAAACTCCATCGCGCGAAAGAATCCGCCAATGAGCTCGCTGTTTCGTCATAATCGCTCGACGTACCGCCGCGACGCGTGAAATCCCGTCAAATTCTACGCGCTGATCGCGTTTCGACGTAATTGAATATTTGCGAAACACCGACGTAATTACTATCGAACGCGGACAACGAAAACGTTTTATTGTCACCGAACCATCGCCAAAGGCAACAATCATTTTCCGCTTTCGCGCCAAAAGTAAAGGGACGGAAATCAATTTGCATATAATTTAGGTTCGGCGTCCGTCATCCCACGCGAATCCCCCGGTTATTATCTTAAACCTTTATTGTAATTTATTGTAATTTTAAATATCCACGTAAACGCGCCGCCGACGGACTCTACTGAAGCACGAATCCTCAACCAGTAGAGATCGCTGTTAAAGAGAAAATATATTATCGCTGTTTTTTTCGAGGATACTTTTAAGGTGAATCGACTGCCGAATAGTGTCCGACCTTATTTTTATTTTTTTTTTTTAATCGTCGAACATTATTGGTCGTCGTTAATTCCGCTTCGAATTCCATTCGCGACGTAATATAATATCACGTACACCCGTAATAATTATTTTTGTATTTCGAGTAACGCGAGATTAATCCGATTATAAGTCGTGAACTATATTTCTATCGAGTCTCGTACACTTTTATAAAACGAGTGTATTAATTAGAATCATTCGCGAAAAGTGTAAGCGAAATTATTGTTAACGTCGAAAAGGTTTTTACAAGTTTGAACGTTTTTTAAAGCGAACTTTTCGAATTAAAACTATTCAAAGTCGAATCAACGTAGGGAAACGTACGTATTTAATATTGCCGACGATTCTACGATAATCGAATATTTTAATTTAAAAACTGACGTCGGACAACAAATTAATCGTAAAAACATCACGCCGAAAGTGTTGGTACTTTTTCTCATATAACTTCGTTTATATTTATTCGGCAAAGCGTTACGTTAAATGTTTAGGTTTGTATTTTTCAAACGCGAAATCAAAAACGTAGTAAAAATGATTACGTTATTCTAATCGAATCGATTGAAACGGATATTGTAATACGAACGATATAAAAATAAATAAATATTTAATTAATTAATAATTATAATAAATAAATATAAATTAGTTAATTAATAAACTGTCTTAAGGGATTCGTACCATTTTACTTTTACACCGATATACCTGAAAATATACAATATACGTACAAATATTGTATTTGGCTAACTATAAATAATAACTGCGTAATATTAGTTTGTCTTTGATGACATTATAGGGACCGTCGGTATTTATATTGGCTTCTTAAAAAATGGAAGCGGTTGAACGAATAAAATTAATTATTTTAGTTATCAGGCGGGCGCCCGTCATGGGATATGAATAGCACTGATAGCGTGAACAGTGACGATAAAACGGCAATTGATGTGCGCAACAATATTCGAAAGAAGAAACGGAGAGAGGATATCCGCGACAATAAAAGGATTTTTAATATGGGTAATGATAATATAGGGATAAAGGAAACGCAAATATGGTTTGTGCGCGGAGAGTACTCGAAAACATTTCATCAAAAAGCCACGTAAAAGGGACGCTATATTCGCGTTTGTTGTCTCACTCTCTCTCTTATTCTCAGTCTGACGGACAATTTGACGAAACAATATTACGTAGCGTTTAAATTGTGGCGCTCGGGCCGAATTTCGCGTTTATAAATTTATGGTCAAGTTTTAAGAGAAAATGTTTTTGCGTATTCTTCTAGTAGAATGACGAAGAAATTACGGATATTAAAAAAGATCAAAGTGTAACAAACGTCGTAACTTCGTTGTCAGACTACATTTTATAAAATGTCTACGCGACGCGCTCGGAAATATTCTCCTCGTAAAATTTGGTGGTATTTAAACTTATATACATTTAGTAATTGAAGTTCTATGTAACGCAAGTTCACTAATATAGTTCGTAACAATATGTTATGTTGACGGAGCCTACAAATGCCGATGTAAAGTGACCTATCCATTTCCCAGAAAACTTTAAAAACAAATTTGGACATTGTCGTTTCGCGAAGAACGTCAAAAATATTAATACATATCGCTACATACACTAACATATTAATTGCGCGTTTATAATTTTTTAAATTCTATCAATTTGGTATATATTTAAAATTATATCGTTAAAGACTTAACGTAACGTTACGAGAACTTTGATATTTCTTTTAATTCCGAGGACCCTTCAGATTTAAAGGAATCCGAATCGTTTTATTTTAATTTAAGGGACAATATGAAATAAAAGTGCGATTGCCATTTCGCTTGATAACTTTAGTGAAAAAACGCGTAATATAGAGAACCCGTATTCTTATGACGTTTGTACGAGATCCTTTGCGAACAGAGGCACATTAACGAAACATTTGATAACGCCCAACGGAGAAAATACGTTTCCAAGTGACGTTTGTTGTTCGTAAACCGGCCAGTATTTATTATAACGCGACACAATAAAACACAAATTTACATCTTTACTACCAACTGGATCCAACTGATCAATCAACATGAAGGTAGGTCTGGAGACAAATGAATCGCGGCTTGCTAACTATCAAAATAGGTGGTTAGCCTAGAGACGACTAGGGTCAAGACGACCCCGTCGATTTCGTAAAGGAAAAACGAAAAGAAAAATATGTTAAAGTATCTTTTAAATAAAATTTAGTAACATAAACACGGTAAGATTTAATACAAATCGTACGTTAAAACAAAACCCTTTAGTTTACGAACGAAGCTCTCGAGAAAGAGTGACAAGTATATAAGGTTTTAGTAAAAAACGGTATGTAAAACAAGATGGTCGACGCGGACAAATATTTCGATAATTTTTTCGACGTATCACTTAAATCCGTATACGAGAAAAACCGTTTCCCTATTGATCGCGAATAACTGAAATCCAAAACGCATTTACGAATGAGTTTAAACTGACGTTTTTACAACGTCGTTACGCTCCGAAACAAATTTATTAAAAAATTATCTCCAGACTTTTCAAATGAATAAATAAATACACGAGTTCGAACAATTTTTGATTTACCGAAGATAACGACACTCGCCGTTGTACCGGAATTGAATAAACTTTTGTCACGATCAACACTATTTCATTTCGACGTTGGTTATTGTTTCGTCGGAACAAATATATATATATAATAAAAAGTTTCTAAATTTTTACGAAACAATTTAATACGTACTATCGAACGCATTTACGATTACCCAATTGTTTTAATAACAAATGTATTTGAGGCGAAATGAATTTTTGTATTTGTTTTAAGGCCCGCCGTTAAAAAAGTTTGTGAATACCGGCTATGTGTGTGTGTGTGGTGCACGCACTACGCTATTTTTTATCGTATATACAGTAGAAATAATCGGTGGCGGCGAATTTTCGTCGAGTAGCGACGGCCGGTACCTTATTGGTGGAAAGGGTGACACGAGCCACGGAACGAGAAAGAAACTCGCGTATATATTGTGTCACGTAGAGTATAGTATATCGATTGGCGCGTATTTTCCCTTTTTATTTTTATTACGCCGCACAGTGGCCCACATTTCGTGATTTGCGCGCTCGACGACGATTACGACCGTACGTTTTATATTATACGACGTATTGTAGCAGATGATAAGTGTATCGTGAAATCCGGCGGAAAAAAACCCCGACCGTTTATCGGACGAATAAAATGATCGAACCTGTTCGTGTTTTATAATTAGGGTACGTACGTGATCAAGCCAGTTTTGGTACCGACACTTTTCAAAAGTACACGTAAACGGGTCATATCGTGTCATCGTACAGTGTTCTGTATTCGTATCCTACTTACGACAATCATCTCATACCCAAGATTATGTACTTCCATAAGGGAATTCGAGTTTAAACAATTAAGAACAAAAATATTCGAGTAGTAATTTAAACGGTTTAAAAAAGTTCGTTAACGTACCTTTGTACAACTGCCTATTAATTTTTATACGTATTTTACGATGTAGCCGAGATTTAGGAATGTCAATTTATTCGAACGAAAGTGATATAATTATTTTAAAGTAGGGCAAAACCTTCTATTATACACTTCGGATTATTAATATACTTTTTTAAAAATTCGCAAAGTAAGCGTATTATTTTTGTCTTTTTTTTAATTTGCGCCATTCTACGCTGTAATAATTACGTTCGATCGACTTTCGTACATCGCTAGGACATTGTTGGATTCCAAATGTTCAATTAAGTCGTCGGGAATTTTCTTTCTTATTTCGATAGCGGTTTCAGACGTTAGTAAAAAAATATTTACGTTCGATCGTGGTTTACGTTAGCGGTTAGGTTTTAAGAGAAAGTAAATGAAGTCCGTAACGCTGTGCGAATCAGAATGTTGAGCAAGTAAATAAGAAGGTAAAACAATAGACGAGTGCGACGGAGATTATAGAGCCTTTAAGACGGTTAGACTTTAGATGAGAAAATATGAAGGAAACAACGACGTACGTAATGGGTAAGAGTAAATTCGCTAGAAAATAGATTGGACATGGTTAGGGCGTGTTTTAGCAAGCAGCGACGAAAGAAACGACGGTGGAAAAAATTGGTGACGTGACGTGGTGGACTACGAGGGTGGCGTAGCGAAAATGACCGGGCGGCGAGTGGAAAGTGAAGACAAGGGCGGTTAACTGGCGTCTCGTGCGGTGGATAGAGAAGGCGAATGAGTAGACGTCGGGTTATTAGCGGCGCCGGCGAAATAGTGGCGGGATGTCGGGTGCGCGCGACGGACAAACGAACGCGCGTACGTGGTATTACAATAGTATGTACACAAACGAGAAGACCGGGTCGGAATAATAAGCGGCTCGTTATTATTATTTTTATTACAGCTATTGTCGACGTACGCGGCTGGCGGCGCGAACATACGAACGTACAAAGGCCGGTAAACACGCCGTGCCGTGTATTACGTGCTCGCGGCCGAACCCCTCACGCGCGCACATACAGTACAGCGTGCACGGGGAGATTATAACAACGCGAACGTTAAAAGAGCGCGGCGCGATAAGTACGACACTCGTGCGCGACCTTTTACCGTCGGTAGGCCCAACACGGCCGACGTACGTAATTTCGGACACGACCGTTCGTCATTGTTACCTACGGACACCGGCTCGACGTTCGAATCACGTGAGGATCGCCGACGCGTATCGACCCTTCCCCTCCACATCATCCACTGACACGGAAACGTCTTGGCCGATTCGGTTTTCCTAACGTGTTGGAAACGTCGCTACTCACGTCACACACACACACACACACGTGGACCGCACGCGCGCACGTCGAATCTACGAGGCGTTTACGCCGGTCGGAGATCTCGGAATGGATTTCGAAAATGCCGTTCGTGCGTCGGTGCTCGACGTCTGAACCGTAACCGGGCCACGCGTACGAATATCGGTCATTTGAATCGAAAACCTCGGTCGGCAACAAATAAATGTCAGTAGTAAGCCTAACGGAAACCGAAATCTGCAACCGAAAACGATATCGACGAAATTATCGTCGGTGAATGAAACGCAAATAACCGAACGTTTCGACTAATTTTAAAACCGAATTCGTTAAACGAAAACTGATGGTCGATACCGATTGCGAAAAATTTCGTTTCGATTTCACGCCTCCGGCTTTTAGGTTTGTCGTATCGAAAATTAAAACGCGTTCTTTCTCTGGAAAAGCGAGTCGATAAAACACGTTTCAGCTTACACGCCCACGATGTTCGTAATATTATTACTTCGGTTAAAACGAAATATCAATTTCAATTAATTTTTAAGTCTTCGCGCGGTCCGGTATTATAAAAACCAATCGTTCATTCCACGGTGGCGTGACGCAAGAATATTATTATGTTAACGAATTTATTCGGGTTAAAATTTTTTATATTTAAATACGCGACTTTTACGATAATTTGATTTTAAAGCGATTATCGCGTGGAAAGTTTGGAACGAAATATCGCCGACCATCAACGTTCGTTATTAAAATGGAATATTTTTTAATAGTCTACGCCCTCGTATAAATTATTATCTTACCCGAGTTTATGTGAAATAATCGTAAAACTGTGAAAAAATAAACGCGTATTGTACTTAATTCTCCAGCAGTTTGTTTTTTACGTCGGTAAAACATCTACCAAAAAGGTGTACAATTGTAATTATTAGAGGCTATGTTACGAGCATGTACGAATAATAATTTTTATCAAAAATGGGTAATGTTTTATTCACGCTAAACAAATTGACCTATTTAACTATTTACAAAATCCGTTAAAAAAAAAAAACGAATCGTGTTTACTTTATCGATACGCAAAGGGTAAAATTAAAAATTACAACGCGCAATCGGTAGAATATTAACGGTATCGAACGTTTATTACCGTATTTTCCTTTACGCGAAACGCAAAAAACCACCACGCCGTTGTAACAAACAATTTAATCACGTGATTATTGGTAATATTAGTCACTTTACGGTTGTACAACGTTGTTCGATAGACGAACGTACAATATTGTCAAAATGTGTCGGCGGGTTCGTCTTCTCACTATAAACCTTTGGACCACCGATCCCTGGACGCGCTAAATAGGCCGTTGTAGTACGCTCCGGTTTATCTTTCAAAAACGACCCCCTTTAGGTAATTCGAACCCGACGGAATCGCGGACAGGTACAGGCCGTGTCGCCACGTAGCCAAGCCGTTGACGTTGTTTAAAGACCACTTTTATATTTGTTGATTTTGACTGAAATTCGAGCGCTTTATTTTGATAGGAACGCCTCGTAAACGAAAATTCAATATCTACTCGATGTACGAAATAACGTCGCGTTTTGTTTGCCCGAGGTAACCTCCCTTAAATACAGACACTGACGTTGACGAACGTCGCGCCGATAAATCGGCCGTCGTGATTTCTGGAACTGTACTACGACACCGCGCTACCACCAGTCCCGAGGACTTATTATTAAGTGGTAAAATTCGCGTACACCGGTGACGTTATCTGTCAGTAATATTTCTAGCCCGTTAACGAAACTTGCGGCTTACCGAAAATAATCGTGGAATAATTGATTTTCGCTGGGACGTGTAACGTTTACGGTCACTGTATCCAATCATTTTCGATCGATAAGAAACGCAAAACGTGTTGAAACGTACGCTCGTAAGAGTTAAAATTGTTCGGTATTGGTCAAATACGTCTTATCGACATAAAATATAGTCAGTCGCGCGCGTTATATTTTGTCGAATATTTCTTTTTTTTTTTGCTCGCCGATAGATTATCGTTTAACGGCCGGTCGATATGCGTAGCTTCGGGTCGTCCGGTATTTCTTACGTTTGAACTCGACGAACGAAATAGTCGAAAATTCTCGAGTTTTCCCGTCGTTTCCATACGTATTTGGAATACCACCCGTCTAACGGCGTAGTTGCCGAACGAGATTTCCGGCCTGGTTTGCAAAATTATCGACGAAACGTTCGTACTAATTTTCGACTTTGTCGTTTGCGACGATTATTAATAAAACGGTTTTACGGAGGCAATTAAATCGTACGTATCGAGATGAGAATGCTTAGGTGGATGAGTGGGGTGACAAGAGAAGATAGGATAAGAAATGAATATATAAGAGGAAGCTTAGGAGTAGCGGCAATTACGGATAAAATGAGGGAGAATAGACTT
>JAIPRN010003018.1:0-24725 GCA_025469175.1 Geopemphigus sp. TES_GeoC_2020 | reverse complement strand
CCTACGTAAAGGTTGTTTTTTCGAACGTATTCGACGTCGGTAGATAACGCACTCGACGCGTGTGGGACGAAACGTTTCCGACACACGTCTCGGTAACGTCCGATAAACGACGATACGATCGACATTATCGAGCGGAGGATTGTGGAGAGGGGGAAGGAGGAGATCGATAATAACCGCGACATTTAGCTCGCGATGAAAACAATAATCGTCGGATTCGGCCCGGAATCGTCGGCGGTATAACATTAAAACGTGTAAAGTTACCGGTATTTTAATCGACGTATCTACACGAAAACCGTATTCGGTACAACCATTTTACGTACCTTGGTTTATTTTTTTCGGCAATACAATGCCCGGAAACCGTGTGGACATTACTTCGGTACAACGGGTCGATGTCGTTTGCCGGTTCACAATAAAAATGACGATAAAACTGTAAACAATCGTCCTGTACGGGAACATGACGGGACTAACTCCAGCCGTACGACAAAGTCCCTTACGTAAAATCTAGAATTTACAATACAAAATTTTACGTTCAAAATGCGTGAAAAGGGTGCCGGGACAATACCCTGTCACGCAACACCATTGCGACGTCACCATTTACATCCACTAAACATAGAACGTAAAAACGATTTTAATTTTTTTGTAAGAAACCGTTACGTAGCTAATTGAATAACCGTAAGCGTTGGCGAATTTTCGGCGGGAGGAAATATGTGCACGGAGTAAATAAGTAAACTTGAAAACAAAAATCGTAACCGTATTCGAGTTGAAAAACCATCGAACTACGTAATACGCAGCCGTATATAACGTGTAGTCTTAAAATGTTGGCACGTAGGGGATGATAATCGGTTCGTAGGTCTCTTTTCGTCACTTCGATCACCCGGATATGTCGCGTAAGACGTTTTCGATTTAAAAATACGCGTCGGGAAACGGTTATTATTAGACGAGAGAGAGAGAGAGAGAGAGAGAGAGAGAGAAAACCCACGATCCGATGAGTCGTCTTTTACGTGTATACACATATAGTTTAGGTACAAAGCGATCGCGTTGTTTATCGACGAAACGTTTTCGCGGCGGCGAACGGTTGTATCTCGTCGAAACGTTTGTCGTTAAGTGGCCAAAGCCGTCGTTAAGGTCCTTACACGCTCACACGTATACACACACACACTCGCTACGCGCCCGCGATTCTGTTGATGTACACGTGGGGTGGGTGTACGCGCGGTACGAAATAAAGTGTGCCCGAGCCGTCAAGGTCGACCGAGAATTTATAGTCGGGGTTTTGAATCGTCTGGCCCGACCGTCGACCATCCCCTTCTCGACGTTTATTATACGCACGCACACCTATATCCGTAGCTTTACGTGTGTGTGTGTGTGTACACACGTGTTGTTCCGTACCTCTTACGCGCGCGTGTGTATTGTAGTAGTAGTGACAAGTTAGCGAAACTCGGACCGAAATCGTAACCGGGTTAAAAGCGTTAACCCCAGCGACCATTTGTTCCGGCGCTCGGTTTTTTTGGGTCCGTAAAAGAACGCGCGTCGATTGAGACGTTTCTTCGTTTTTCGTGTGTATGTGTGTGTGTTACTCTCACTCTAACGCGTTTCGCTTTTAAATATTTCGAAAAATCGCGATTTTCCTTGTTTTTTCGATTAATTCGATCTAAATATATATATTTAATCGATCGGTATATTTCGAAACGATCGGTTAGTGTCGAACGTTTACGCGGTATAGTCGCAGTTTCTATATAAGAATCGAATATCGTACGCGAGGTCGTTGTTTAACTTTCGAATAACCTCGTCAGAGAAACGCGATTTTTCGATTCGTTAACCGGCGACCCGGTATGGTCACGCGGATTTTCGTAGTCCGTAGTAATTCGATGTTCGGCGGTCGGCGAAGCGCGCGGGTGGCGATTGTTCGGAATGTATCGACGGCGTACGGTCGACGAAAGCGTTTTGATTTTTTTTCCCTCCGACCGAATAGACCGCGAAAAGCGAGAGCCCGGCGTAAACGGAGGGAAGACGTTTTTCTTTTTTAAATACAAAAAAAACCTATATAAAAGACACGACGCGGTCCGTCTTCGCGCGATAATACCGTGATCGTGGAAAGACGTTCGTTTCGCCAGAGTCCGGCGGGGTGCCGGTGGCCTACAATAATAATAATAACAATAATAATTCGACCGTCGGCCGCGAAACAATCGCGAGACCCGAAAGCGGATTAAGACGCGCGCGTACACGTGCGTTCTTTTCGTTACGGCGCGCGGATATCGTTTCTTTCTTGAACCATACGTATTATACGCGCCAATTACAATAAAAACAACGATAAATCACGTTCGGGATAAATATTCGTTGGGTCGAGTGTTGCGCACATTTGTCGCGCGGGTCTCGCGTATAATGTAATATCGCGGCAGCGCCAACAACGGCAGTGCGCCAACGATCGCGTGACGCGGCCAAACCGTCGCATCTGTCGGCCATCCGTGCGTTCCCGCGACAAAAATTGATTTCTCCTTTAAGGGCCGTGAAATTAAAAACGATTTGTAACATATATATATATATATTTATACGCGCGTACGTGTATTTCCCTAGTCGTCGTCTTCTCTTCGGGTCGTCCGTCCACCACCCGGTCCTTGCGAGGGGTCCCTCCGCCAATTGAATCCTCGTACAACGTCGCGTACGTTACCCGTACGCGCCATTGTTTCCGTCCTTTGCGCGAGAAGCCTGGCGTTCCATCGATATTACGTAGACCCGTCGGCCGGTGACGAATATACGCGCGTTCGCGTCCATATTTTCGAAAGCTTAACACGTTGACTTACCACGAGAATACTAGGGTACTCTTACTACTTGTTTTTTTTTACTTTCGCGTATTTTTCAGCTTTTACCCTCGGGTACCGAACACCCTTTTTTTGTTAACAATAAATGGTACGAAAAAAAGACGGGACTTTAGTTTTACGAAAATATTTAGGCGAAAGGATCGTGGTAGGAGAATGTTTGAAAATTAGCCTCGATAGCCCACAACATGTGTTAAACGAAGACAATTGTACGCGATTCAGTGGTATTGCCCAAAATTCGGGGGAGGTTCAGTCGTTACACGTTGTGAGGACGAAGATGATACGACCACGTTCCCCAGCAAATTCCTGGAACGCGTGTACTTTGAAAATAATAATACGCCCGGTACGTTAGGAATTCGAACCGTTCCTTAGGAATCGCGTAAACTATATACGCGTGTAGAGTATTTTGATAAATACGCGAAAACGCCATGGGTTTTGTGATCGAGTAACTTTTTCGCACAATTTCCCGTTTTTCGATTCGATTTTCGTGTTCAAGTACGAAATTTCGAATTTAATAATATAACGTCGTTATATATACACGTGCGCGACGAAAAAAAATAATCGACGACGATTCGAAACGTCCCATCGTGTCGTAGTGTTTTATGTAAAAACGCGAAGAACGAATTTCCACGTTTTCGTCGAATAAATAGGCGACGGCGCGGGTAGTTTCGCGTATTTTTTGTTTTGGCGACCGTAAGTGGTAATTAAACAGACCCTCGCCGGCAAATCGTTGCGCTGTTTAAATAACTGTCGGGGCATTAAAAACGTTTCGCAAGTTTGATGTAAATCCTTCGTGGCCGTTTAATTCGGTAAGTCACGACTAAACGGGCGGATTCTTTCGTTTCACCGGCACCTGACGAGACGACGTTTCTAAAAAACAAGGAACTACGTTTATGCCGGTCGAACGTTCGCTTTCGATATTTTAGCGTTTAACTGGAAAAAACCGCCCTTTCGTCGTTGGGTTTTTTCATTTTCGAATAATATATAAAAAATACTCGATATTCCGGAACGTTCGTTAATCGAGACGAACGGGGCTCGAACATAGCGCCTAAGGAATTAGAACTGAGATCGTTTAAAACGATATACGTACGAATATTAATACGCTACTTTAAATTGAGGAAACAGCCCGTTCGTTATAATAAAGAAAATACCTACGGGTTTCGTTTATTTATCGATTTGTTTTCACGTACAAAGAACTTTGTTTTAATCATATCATCGCTTGTCGGTCGTCGAATTTCGAGTCTTCGATCCTATTTAACGGACGCATTGTACGGACTTACAATAGTCGGCGCGGAATGATATAAACGCTGTGTACCTGTCCGGCGAATTTTTTTTAAACGTTTTTATCTTTCTCCACGAATTGTCGGTATACAAAAACGATTCGGGTCGACCGACAGCTGCGGACCGATAAAACGCTAAAACCCTCGAGCTTTCCGCCGCGAATTTATATTTAAGAAACGTCGACGTCCGTATACAGTGTTGTCCGAGATGGGAATCGAATTGACGTATTAGACGTTTCGGGCACGGCGACGAATTCGAGTGTCGCGGCCGTATATAGTACGAGCGCGCGTGAAGACGACGACGACCTTTGCGCGGTGTATACATATTTATGATGCCGCGCGAAGATTCGACCGCGCATATTATCCGGAAAGGACGCCGGAAATGCGTGCGCGCGCGTATATATAATAATAATGTAGTCGTGTACGTGCGGGAAAACGGTTTTATTTATAAGAAATCCCGCGTTCGGGCTTTGCGCTATCCGGCGGGGATTTTTGCGTGTGCGCGCTGGCGGCAAGGAGAGGGATGCTACAAGGGAACGAGAGTCGGTCATTTTTATTATTCCATCCGTGCTCGGGCGACGACTGTATATGTATATATGTGTGTGTGTGTGTGTGTGTACAACGCGTAGGCGGTCCGCGGCTAAGGGGATGAAAAGAAAAAAAACCCTAAACTAAACCTCGGGCAACGCGAAAAAAAGGAAACCTTTCTCGTCGTGTACGCGTGTATACCGTCGCAGGCGGTGGGAGTGAAAAAGAAAAAGAGAGAAAGAGCGCCAAAAAAAAATCCTTCGTAAGAAAAATGAAGCCATCCGCGCGGGGTGTGTGTGTGTGTGTGTGTGTGTGTGTGTGTGTGCGCGCGCGCGTGTGGATATAAAAGAATAGGGTGCCGCACGTCACTCCGGCGGACGTACGGGGGAGGAAACATCGAAACGCGCGACGGCAGCGGCGGCGGCGGCGTTTTCGGAGATTGATCGCCCCCGAACGTCGGCTGATTGAAGAACGCATTAACCGAGCCACTGATGGCCGCAACCCTCCGCCCGCATCGTCTCATTTTATCCTTCGTCGTGCTTACACACAAACGCGCAAGCGCATGTCTCTCTTTCTCTCTCGCTCTTATAGTTTACGTGTTTATATATATATATATAGTAAATTCGACGCGCCGTCGCACTCTATCTCGCTGTATATGTGTGTGTGTGTGTTTCAGCTCTCTTCCGCAGCCAACGAAACTTTTCCTCACCCGCCGCCGCCACTGCCGCCGTTTCCTGCTTAACATTTAGACGCTCCCGGGAAAAACAAACCCTCGTCGTTCCCCGCGCCCTCTTACTTTCACTAACCGCCCCCGCGCGGGCGTCACGCTACGCGGCGAACGGGACGAAGAAAACCCAAAAACATTGTGAGAGACAGAGAGCGTGAGAGAGAGAGAGAAAAAACAACACGACACGGAACGCCTCGCGGAAAATCATCAATCATCTTGATTGCCTTCGGGAGAGAGAAAAAAAAACGGTCGCTCGCACGCACGTACGCAGCGCGCACTCACACACACACACACGGAATTACGAAGAGAGACGAAAACAACGGCGGCGACGACGCGGATGAAAAAACCGTCGGGAAAAGAAAGAAAACGCCGGGATAGGCTTTTCATTTCGATGCGGCCACGACAACCGCGCCACCGCCCCCGCCGCGATGAATATACGTTTGTATATATATATATAAATAATGTGTACACGCGAGCGTGAATAAGCACGTTGAGCGCCAAGAACCACGGTAACCGGAAGGGAACAGACAACGACAAAATAACTACCGACCGTTCGTTGATTCTTATATATATATTCGTTATAATAATCAATTTTCCCCCGTACACCCAGCCAGAATTCGACGATATACAGCCGGAGTAATTAACGAATAGGCGAACGTTAGGTCGCGTGTTTTTTCAAAAATCACGGGTTACGTTGGTTTTTTAACGTTTACATGATACACTAACGTCGCGCCACCCCATCGTAATGGTTTCGTTCACGGTCGGTTGCCGACCGGTAATTTTCGACTTCTCTTTCGTATTAACCTAACGAACGAGAGAGATTTGTCGACTTTGCGCGTAACGCGAAATATTCATTATTTTAAAACCGCCGTCGCGACATACCGCGTAAAAGTCATTATTGTCGTTGTTGATGGACCGACAAATCGGTGAATCCTTACTGGGCCTGTATAATTGAGATTAGCGAAAAGCGTCGCAATTTTACGTATAAGTCGTACGCTACGACCGAAAGAGTACAAAAATGATTCTTTCGTATCGCTGCTACTTTCGGATTTAATGTTTCTCCCCTCTTATCACACTTACGCTACCCAGAGTATGCCCAGCTTAGCGGGCCACCTCTCTTCTGTCGAAATTGATTTTTTCCACCTCCGTCCCTTATTTACTTTCGAAGTTCCGTCTCACTTCACTTGTCCATTTCTTCAATAGATTCTTCGCACTTCTTTCGGTCCTCCTTTTGTTGTTCCAAACCATTTTATTTTTTATTTTGTGAAATTCGCTCTGTCGTACATTTTTTACTTCGTCCCGGTATATGTTTATAGCTACAGAAATAAATAGACGAATTTTAATTTATTGTACGAGCGAATATTTTTAAAACGGAATTTAGTAACAGTTCTCTTTTCCCCCTTCTCACCCGATTAAAAACAAACTTCTATTAGGCGAGACGATATTTTTCCGTAATGCAAACACCAAATAATTGTAGTCGTGGCTTCTTCCGAGTAATTCTTCAAGGTTATGTTAGGTAGAGGGGTACTGTGGACGAGGAATTAAAATTTACGGCTAGTAAGCACACCGCGCGAATTTGGGGTGCCTCCGCTCCTACCTCGGTACACGATATGTATGCGTGTCCGCGATCGCAGAAAACGCGAAGGGATTACAAAATCGTTTTCGCCCCGTCATAATATTCGGCCGTCTTTGTGTACAGTGATCGGTACGTACGTGTGTGTGTGTAAGTATTGTTCAGCAAAAGTTTTCGTTGGGACGAACGAATACGCTTCGGGTACCTACATCCTCCTTCTGCGTACTATTTCGAACAAACTTTTTTCGCGTCTCTCTCGGAATCATCGCCCGGATTATATTTATTAGTCGATTGTTTCGAGTTTCGCGCGAGTTTAAAGAGTAAAACGTTTTGACTGTTCACGGACGACGAATCTATATCTCTCTTCTACTTCTTATTTACATTTGTACCGGTTTTCGCTCTTTTTCCAAACTTTTTTCGTGTCATTCGTTCGAACGTTTAACTGCTGCGACGCATGTTTCGCGGACTCATCCGTTGTTTCGTTTTCGCGCGCGAAACGAATGCTACGCGCGCGATTAACGTTCGCGCTTTGTACACTAACCGAACCGTACCGGTCCGTGTCGTTGTAAACTCGAAATAAATAAACGTTTTTAGAAAAAAAAACACCGACGGCGTTTTTTAATTAAGGGCGGTGTGTATTTTATTAATTATCCGCGTACTCGCACTACCCATTCACCACCGAGTCTTATTCGTCACGCGAAATACGAAGTTAATTGAATAATATCGCGAGCGTAGAGAACGTTTTTTCGTGCGTTCGCCACGGGTTCCCCCGAATAGGCTCCCCGAGCCATTCGGTCCGCACCTATTCCGTACCGTGTATAATGTAAACGCGCGTATAGTTCTAACGTGGCGCGCAATGTTCGGCTTTGTTTCGACTTATTTGCTTAACGATATTAATCTCGCCCGACGAGTAACGGTTCGTAAATATCGCGCGAAGGTATAATTTTCCCGTTTCGCGCGTCTAAGAATATTTCTCTGGCGTGTGCGCACCTATAAAAGTCGTACATGACGTACGTTATACTCGCTCGTGATTAAAAAAAAAATCTATACAAATATAGCGAGCGTATTTAGTTCGATCCGGTCGTATTCTGTGAACATCGATGTACCGCGTACGTATTTCGACACTAGATACGTATATGATATTAAACGTACGTGTCCAAAAACGAAAAGGACGGTCCTTCGACCGCTTTCGAGTGATTATATCGACCCGTTCCGGTGTTCACTTCGCAACGCACGTTGAAACAACTCGCACGTTAAAAATATTCGACGTTCCGGCACGGCCGTTATGGACTTGCATACGCCTAACCGTTCGTTCTGCGGACTACAACGGCACGAAATATATCCTCAAGACGCGATAATCACGACGTATTATTTTATCGCGTACGACGTGACCTCCCTCCGCCCCTGGAACTCTTCATATTCCCCATCCCTTCTAATTTACGCGTAAATACAAGCTCGTGTCGTCCCTCGATTCGTCGATTTCCGTGTAATCGCTGTTTTCTGCCCGCCGTGGCCCAAGGAGGAGGGGGGGCGGTCGAAATTGTGTCACAATCATTGTGCGTAAAACTGAAACGCGCTGTACATTTACTCGTTATAATTGCGATAACTCGTCGTTCGCGTTTACACCAATAATATATTTTTGCTCCCCCACCTAGTCGTTCGGCGGTGACACGAACGAATGGATTTTAATATCGTAATTGTGCGTTTCCGCCGATACGAAGACGCGCGTGCGCGTAACGGTGGCAAACCGCAAACGAGATCATTTGTAATGAAAATCCCGTAAAGTTTACGATGACTGATGAGGCGTACGCCACGCTCTCGTCGGTGTCTGTGTGTCTGTGTGTGTGTGTGTGTGTTTATACTTAGGCCTGTGCGCGTTTAAAATGATTCCGCTGGGGGGCAATAGTGCCGCGCGTAACGACTACGTCATCGTTTTCCGTGTTGTTATTTTAACGACGGGCAATTAGTTCCGACGTACACGACGTTGATCCGCAACCAGATGTGACGACGACGGAGAGAAAACTGACGAAAATTCCGTCGGATCAGCCCCTCCACCCACGGTCGCTCGTATTATTAGAATATCGAAAGTCGTCCGAAAACGTAAACTAGGTTTTTTTCGTTTCCCTCAGCGAGCGTATTCGCCGATAATAATTTATCGTTTCGCGAATTCCCGCGTTCCCGACGCTTTTTCCTTTAAGTTTATTATTTTACGGAATTCGACGCGATATGTTTTCCAATGTACACAACTACCAACGGTCTACGGTACACGCGCGCTATTCCGGCGACGCACGTTTTTTCCTTATTTTTCGCGTTTTTCCCTATACCTAAAATTACTTTATCGACGACGTTTGTTACGCGCGTAGCGATTATTTTTTGTTTTTTCTATCGCAGGTGATAATCGTTAGTTACGGTGTACTTTTTAATACGTAAATTCATTCATACTCTGTCGACGTAGACGCACAATTGCGTTTTTATCTATTCCGCGATACTTTCTGCGTACAACGAAACGTTCGAGAAAAACTGTTCACGGATAATTATACGCAAAAGTTCCGGGCCACTACGGGCGATAGAAATCTGTAAATAAACAATATTTGTTTTAGTATAATTTTTTTATTTTATTTATTAACAATAAATCGGTATTGGCTTAAAATCCGATAAAAAAATAGTCGTGTAAAAGTAGTCGCGCCAACGAATCGAATCTATCGTTTGTCTTATTGGCCAACGACATAATACTCTATAAGACTCCCGTATTGTCTCGAGCGTTTTCGTCCGATCAACACTGCTGTCCGGCGCTATTATGTCAATCATTCGCACACGCATTGATATGTGTAATACACATCCGCGAACACGTGTTTTCCTGGGCTTTGAGGGGCAAGCCCTTTGAGGCTTAGCGCTATTCAAGGTGGACCGTGGCTCATGACCGAAGTCAAGAGTCGTCAGTATGGACCACTAGCACCGAAACTACTCATAGTGATCCGTACTCTGTTCTGGAACCGGAAACAATATATAATCACGTAACCAACATATTAATACGATTACCACACGCAGGTATAGGTTTTTTTGGTATACGCCATAAATCGTTATGTATGCAACCCGAACGCGCTCGCATCCTACAGGTGTTCGACGACAATTATTTTTCCGTACGTGCGTGCACGTGTGTATATGTTGAGTTCGATCACATAAATCATACGGTCGGTCGCGAGACGTCGACGACGGTGGCGGAGAAGGACTTTTGGAAAATGTCGCCTCGCGATTTGGTCGTTCGACAAAAAACGAATGTACGTCGGCGTTCGTTTTCCGCGTCGGCAACGTCTTCGGCCGATGTACGTGCACCGTTCGCGGCGCGAGATTTACCCGTGCTGGGGAGGGGGGCGTCCTACCCGGTGGCCGTCGGTAATCGATAATTTTCGAAAGAAAAACGTCGTTATTATTATTTATTTTTTTTCGTCGTCGTCGTCGGCGGCGGCCTATTGTCTTTAATGCGCGTACAAAGTCGCGGGGTTTGGAGCGGTGGCGCGCGGTGTAGAGGTGAGATCTGACGGTGGTGCTGTGCCCGGTGGAAGTGTGTGTGTATGTGTGTATACATGGTCGGGAAACGGCGGAAGGAAAAAAAACGCGATTGCGCTAGCGCGCGAAGGAAGAAAAAAGGGGTTTCGTGCGAACGGCGGGTGGAGAGGACAGGACGGTACTGGGGTGGTTAGAGAGAAACCTGCTGCGGAAAAGGGACACGGAAAGCCTCAGAAATTGATTACAGACATTAATACCCTGACACCCTGGACACTTTTATTAATGTACTTTCTACCCTTTCGCCCGACGGGCGCGCACCAGCATCTCTCTCTCTCGTGTGCCACCGACGACGACGACGGCAGCGAGAACCAAAGAGAGCGAGTGAGAGCGAAAAATTTTCGCCGAAAAAACCCTCCTTCCACTCTCTCACTGCCTCTCTTTCTAGTTATATATATATATATATATAAAATACATACGAGCGGGCCCGTATGTATTATATACGCGCACCGACGTCGTCGCGCCTTCTCCGCAAACCGGCGCGGGCAGCATCAGCTCTCCCGTAGTGCCCGACGACGACGACAAACCAACAGCGGCGGAGAATACACGTCATTGACGGCGGCGGCGGAGAGTTGACAAATTTCGGGCACATTAATACCCGTCCGTTTTCCACAATGCGCCTATGGTGGTATATGTGTGTGTGTGTGTGTGTGTGTGTGTGTCATATACAATATATATAAACACGTATTATACGATTTGTGTGTGTATGTCTATTGTATGTGTGTATGTGTGTGTATTTCGCGTGCATGCGAGGGGGGAGAAAAACGCCTAGGCGGGGGAACTCTTTCTATCTCTCTCGCTGATGAAATTCGCTGAAAAGGACTCGTCGTGCGTGTGTGTGTGTGTGTGTGTGGGGCGAGCGGCTGGCGGTGAGAAACCGTTTCTCGCGCATAATTCGCCGTCCGTTAATTTCGCGCGTGCACGTACCCACCTATATAATAAATACGCGTTCCAAAGGGATCGTCGTCGTCGTCGTCGTCGTCGTCGGCACCTTTGCGTAGACACTGACTAATCTTCTTGTATACAATTCGGTATACGTGCCGGGCTCGTCCGCTCTTTACCGTCGACCCCGGGACGGAAAAGCCGTTTCCATTGTCGCGCGCGCGTCCGCCTCACGGCCCCCGAACGAAGACCCGTTATATTCGAATATATATATAGCGTATCACGCGCTTGAAAAATCGTCGTCCCGATTAAATTATTCGACGACGATCCGTGTGAACCATTCGAAAATCCCCGGAACTAAGGGAATTCGACGTTTAATCGTTTCTCGGGCCCGCCGCAAATTGTTTCGGCCGTTTCGAATACACGAATGTTCACCATTTCGACCCGAAACGTCACTGCTCACGTCCGGAAAACGAAAATGAAACGTATTTTTTTGGACCCGTTTTGTACGTTTTACTATCCCCAATGACTGGTCACGGAGAAACCGAACCCGCTTATATTTATTTCGATAACGACGACGCGACGTAGTCGCGATACTATTATCACGCGATACGATAGACGGGCGAAATAATTTACCGCTATGGCCGTGAGCTTACTTGCGTGTTGATAAGTGTGTACGGATCGAATTGTCCATTACGTATCGGACTTTGAAGCGATACGATAGGCGTAGTGTGTCCGACAATTACGGCGTGGTGTACGTTCGACATTTCGTGATCGCCCTGATTCGCCGTTGTAAACTTTCGTACGGTTGTGGACGCGACGCCGACGATAATAACGATGACGCCGCTGAGTCGTAATATTCTCCGAGGGAATTCGCGATTTTAATCGCGTGCACTTATCGTTGGCACGTATAACTATGCGATTCAAATGTTTAACGAGCGTTCGCTCGCGCAATCGTGGAACTAGTCGCCGTAGTAAATTCGCGAGCGATTAAGGCGACACGCGTTTAAACGCCGTTTTCGGCAATCGTACTCATTACGCGAAACTCGCGCGGGACTTCACTCAAACGACGAATTTTCACGTTCCCGCGGAGAGTTTTGCCCATCGAGGAAAGTTCCTCCTGCGTGTACCTGCGAATTCGAATACAGAATATACTGACGACGAAACGATTTGTTATCACATTCGCTTTTGAAAATCGTCTAATTTACGTGACGAGTGTCGTTTGTTTTGTTTTAGGTGCGTGTACACGAGAAATACTCCGACGGCGCCCCATTCAACACGGCCGCGTACATTTTCGTCATAAACTACGTCTAAATTTGTCGCAATTCAAAAATATACGCGCCTATATTTCGTCATTTACAATACGTTCGTTCGCAACCCGTTTGTGAATCTTTTCCAAACCTGCAGCACTTCCTCCGACTAACCGAAATTGGCAGAGGTCTATGAATCCGTACGACCAAACCTGTGCATACGTCAGCACGACGGCCATGGGTCGTCCAGAAATGTCGATATATTTCGCGGGAAAATTGTACGATTTATCGACGGCGTTCGTTCGGCGATTTATTGACGCGTGTTCGACGAGAAATCGGGCAATTTACCGACAACGTCTGTACGGTTGTCGCCGTATCTGTGGTCGTGAGAATTCGGCGATAATGCGGTGCTGTAACTTGACCACAGTAATAACGAGTACGGCCGAGTACACACGAAGTCGTTATTTTCTGTCTTATAGTATATTGGTTAAATATAAAATACTGTTCACAGATTTGTTTTTTTTATTACAAAGGTTCCATCTACCTAATAAATCGCCGACATTATTAGCGATTCTACAACGTCTATGTAATGTACAAATGACATTCTAATATATATACTGTGATCGATATCGCATAAAATAAACAGGTAAGACGATGGGACGGGTGTTAAACAACTCGTAAATACGTCGCGAATATTACCCGTTGTAACGTAATCGTTTGGAAATTAAACGGGCGCAGGTAACTTTCGTCGGGACTCGTGTCGGGTTTCACTTGTTTTCGCCGTTATAACATTATGAACGTACGGAGTAGTTACCTCTTACACGGTTGTTAACACTCTAGTAAAACGCGAACGACGTCGTAACGTTACGAATATATACGGACCGTTCGCCACGTTTTCTTACCCGTTCGTTGGTGATGGGTTCGTACCGGACTACGAGGTAAGTATTAATTATCGATTATTTCAAATTTTTTTTGGGACCCGGGGACGGAGAACATTCGTCGACATTCGTATACAACGCGGTTAGGTATTAATTGTCGATATATTGTCTCGTTCACGACGAATTATTTAGGTAAACGTTCGGTTCGTTTTTTTGTTCGTCTATTTTAGTTTCGACGAACCGGGTTAAATTGAGTTATTCTTCGAACAACGTAATTGGAGTTATTATTATTGTTTGAACGAAAAACAATCTATTCGATATTCGTTGAAAACGTTTATCGCCCGTAAGTATAATAATATTATTATGGATAATATTATCGTCGGACATTCCGAGAACTCGACGACGGTATATAATTATTGTTACGCCGATCGTTGTAGCAGTTCGTAACTTTTAATAAGTTCGTATTCGTGCGCGTTAACGCGCGTACATAATACGTTCGAAACCGCGCGGTTCATAAACGGGCCCGGTGTAGAGTTTTCGTAACGCGCGTATTTCGACCGATTTTCGTTTTAATCAAAAAAACGTCTTTCATGACGAATCGCCCGTTTCAACCGTATCGGTAATATCGACGAAATATAATACGTATCCGAAATCGCGTAACACCCTTTTTATTATTTCCCCCCCTCCCCACACCCGGCTGCGAACCCGCCGTTCGGGACGGCTCGCAGGGTGCGGCCCCCATGGCTGCTCTCGGTCATGTCCGTGTAGTTTGAACCGCGGGGCGAGGGTGGACCGCCGCCGCGTTTCGGTCATCCATCTTGTCGGCAATGAATCATGGAAGCGGATGACGATAATAATACACAAACGCAATACGCGTCGACTGTGCTGCTGCTGTTGATGCTGATGCCGATGCCATCGTGTACACTCGGCTCTTTCGCCGCCGTCGTATTATAATAATATAGCGTTGTCGACGGCGTGTAGTGGTTCTCAAAACACCTGCGAAAATGTCGATAAAAGATCGATTATCCTTGTCGTCTTATATATAGGACGGATAGATTGTGGAGGATGCCGATGAACTTCCAGAGAAAAACGTAAGAACCGAATATTTGCACGTCGCCGTTATCGTATACAGTTATTACGAGGCGGGGGTATAGGACGTTTACTTACAAATGGCGAACTGCCGTACGAAATACGAACGATTCGTTTAGACGCAATTTCATGTTTACGGAAAACCTGAGGTTTATTATACCAAGTGGGACTTTGTACGTTGCGAAAAAAAAAATTCTCGAAATTATACGTTTTTGTGATAAATGTAGTAAGGAACGTACGCCGGTTAATATAACGTATTTTTTTGCCGACGATATTGTTTCTCGTCGATTTACTTTGGAAATCTTGCCCCCAAAGGCCTAAGAAATACGTTTTCGCTACGATCCCGAAATTAAAACGCGTAATATAAATCTCGTAATTGCTTCCGTTACGGTTTACGCTATACAATACGTATATTGTCGTATTATGGCGTTTCGTTGTACGGTGGCGACGCATCATGCGACGGACAATATTTTTTTTCCGTTACGGTTTTATTTTTTGCTCGCGAAAAATTCGGTCGCGCGACAATACCTGTTAGTGGCGCGCCAGTGAAAAAAATCGGATCGCACCCGAATCGCGGGTGGTCCGCCGCTACACTATAACGCACGGTCAAGAAATAATAATAGTACGCGACCCGACTTTTGGGCGATTATCGGGAACATTGTAAACGCGTGTTTCACGCTACGCGCGACGTGTTTTTTTCCCTACAAAAACTACCGAATTTTTTACATCACGGACCGAAAACGGCGAACGCGTGTACCTTAAATGTCGTACGCGGCACTACGCGTACGTGTTTCGTATAGTCGGAACGTAACCTTTCAGCTCGCCGGACAAGCGTGTCTCTTCGCGACGTTCGCCAAACGCGTTTTCTATTTCTAATATCGCGCCGTTATCAAATCGTCTCCGTGATTGGAATACACCGACGACGCCGTTTTCATCGTCGGCCGAACATCAGCATCGAATAAGATATACTTGTGAGTGAGTGACGTACGCAATTAATCATATTACGCGCTCGGCCGTGGTCGGCGGTTACGGTAACGTTCGACGCGATTCGTCGGGAACCGAAGTCGGTTTTGTCGAGTTTCGTATCGCGACCAACGTCGTTTTTGTTTCGCGCCCGTTAAATAGTAATACGCGCGTGTTAGATATGTCGGACGGCGAGAGAGAATGTCGGCCGAAAAATTCGACGTCCCCGAATACTATTTTGTTTCCTAACTCGCGACGTGATGATCGACGGTAACGTATTTCTCGCTCGGATCATTCCGTCGCGATGTTACGGGGGCGTTCGTTGAACGGAGGACGGACGTCTTAAGGAATTTCGCGTGTAAAATTTTCGTCGTTTTTGCGTCTCGTCGTCAAAGCCGTCGCGTACACGTTCGCGCGAGCAATTTCATTTAGCGCGGAACACGATAAATTATTATGTGTAACGTACGCGATGGTGATGTACGCGCGAGTGTACTTTTATATATATATATATATACACGCGTAATATAATAAAGGGTTAGCTCGTCTTCCGCGTAATTATTACACGACCACGGCCGGCGTACGTTATACATATGAACGATGGCGCGCGCCTGTCTTACGCGACATCGTCAGAATGCAAACAATGTGACGTATCGTGATGCCGGCAAGTACGAGTATATTATTCGATATTATACGATCAAAAGTATGTAGAGTGCTTACGCCGCGGTCGAAAACAACCGGTGACGATTGGCGCTGGGCCGACGGATTTTCGTTATTTAGTCCGTGGACAATCGAATAACTTTTCGCGCGGGGCAATTGCGTTCGGTATGCGCCACTATACGACGCGGTATTCGATTTTTTCCCGACGGTTTTCTCGAGAGCGAGTGGCAAGAAGTACGCTCGCTCGGATATTGGCAAAAATCAAAACCCCCCTTGGTCGACACATTCGTTTTGTGTTTGCGAAGTCGAACTACGACACGAAACTCGTAGACGGTTGATTTTTACGTTTGTACGATCGATTAACCATGGATAGGCCACCGCCGTCTCTCGGAATCGTTTTTTCGATTTAATTACCGAATACTGAAAACGGTCGAATACGAATAGCGTTATTCGACGTGACGGCATATTTATTATAAGTGCGCGGCGAATTTACGTTTAAATCCGATCGGAGACGTACTCACAAGCGAGAATGACGGTTCATTTTTTGCGGGAGTGGCGGGCAAGTGACTCGAACGCGCCGTCGGAACTATGGGAAACGACGCTTTAAATAAATTCGCAAATAACGGTAGGAAACGTTTTCGTGTACGTAACACAGAGAAGTGTAATTGCGGTCCGTTGGTTATCGTTACGTGCTACTAAAATCGAGCAAGTTCGTCGGATCCCAATGCGCGGTCGTGCGTTCGCGATTCGTTTATTTCGGTTCGTTTTATTCGTCGGGCGAAAACGGTCGATAATTTATCGACGAAACACGCGGCCGGTGCGAACGCGCGATCCGGATAAAAAGCGAAAAACAATATCCGTTTTTTCGCGGACGAATCGCTACCGAGCGTTCCTATCCACGGCCGCGATACGATTACGCCGGTCCGGACGTCCGTCCTCGTGCACGCGCGCGCCCGTCCGGTAAATATCGCCGTCGGCACGCGATAAGGTCCATCGATGTGTCCGAGCGCGCGTCGGCGTTTCGAATCGGAAACGCGACCGTGCGTGGCCGTTCCCGTTCGCCTCCCGTAATAGCTAACGGTAATCGCGTGTACGAACGCGAGCGCGTTTCCCTTCCCGACGTCCCTATCGGTGTGCACGTCGGCCGGCGAGTTCGATTACGTCCGAATTGCGTTGTTCCGCCCGACGGCGTGACGTGTGCGTCCGTCCGAACGCGCGCGAATATTACGCGAATTTACGATACGATTCGGAATCGTGTGGGCATCGGGAACCGCGACAGACTGACCATTTTGAATTCCGTCGCGCGTTTGTTAACGCCGAAATTCGACAGTGCGTTCAACCGGTCGCGTAAAATAGCGGCCGCCAATATTATATCTGGACGAAACGACAATCGGCCCGATTCGTTTCGTGTTTTTCATTTTTACCGTTCTCGTTAAAATTTGGACATTTTACGACAAATCTCGGCGTTCGAACTAATAAGCGTAACGTATTATACGCGGATACAAGTTCCCAGTCAATACGAAACAAATGTCAACCAGTTTTCGGTTTCAAATTTTACAAACAAACCGAACTCGGCAAAAAAGGTTTAACTTTTATTACGAAATTAAACGATGACGATTCGTACGACATCAGTGACTACCGGATTAACGTCTATAAACAACGCGTCGTCTACACGATCGCTGAAATACCAAATTTACGTGGAATTATAAACGAAGCGCGTTCGAAGCGCTAATTTTGTTTTTCGTGTGTTCGGCGTATAAACTGACCATAATATAATTGTCTTTCGGAAACAATTTTCAAATTTAAGTTGGTCATTAAACTAGTTAAGTATCGACGAAAATTATTCAACTAGTCAATGCCCCTTGTTATGTTTAGTGAAAACGTACTCGACACTATCTTGTAATCACTATATCGCGAACACGTATTTCGGACTAGCGTTGTGGGTAATACTGTGGTTCTTGTGTTGTACGATATTACGTAAACGAATAGTTTTCGAGTTACGCTCGCGTGTTGTTTCTGAAAAATACCGCGGTACGATTATGGTATTAAATACGAGCGCGATACGTACTTATTATGATCATAATAAGTAAGCGCTTTCTCGTTTGCCGATTGAAATCGTCGAAGAACGTCGGGTCGACGATCAAGATCGGTTTTTTCATATTTATTTTTTCGATCGACGAGATTACAAAACACAGGCGTCCGTTATTGTCTGTATAGGTACGTCGACCGACAGATTTCGTTAACGACGAACCGATTCGATCGCCGTCGCTGCCGTTGGCCGCGATTATCACCGGCGCACGCGTATCCGTTATAGAAATACGGGCTCGGCCGCGCGCTTTAATGTATACTACGTAATGTCGTGATTTGTAAACGAGATAATAAAAAAAAGCGAAGCTTTCGACGGGGACAATAAAAACGCGCGCCCCGAAGTGTTCCCGACTAATTCCTTGGGGGGAGGGGGGGTGGAAATAAATTTACGACGAGAATCGTAAGGCGCGCTGTATTTCGTCCATGTACGAACGTTGCGTACAACGAAAGTGCCGTGGGCGGATATTACGTAACGTACGCCTAGAATATATACAATAGCGCTACGGGTACGCGAAAAAAACGCTATTCCCGTTTCCGACGACGCGCATTATCGAAATGCGAATGCCATCGAATGCGACTATGAAAATCGCGTTCCCTCCCTTGGGCGGAGAGAAAGGGTAACTCGAAGGGTCCAATAAAACTTTGGCCGTATTGGCGAGTCGTACGTCCGTTAAATTACGCGTCGCGATCGCTATCGCCGCGGCCGGTCAACGTCGTACGTCATTCACGGTCAGACGCGATTGGCGGCGGTGTTTCCGCGGTCGCGTTTCACCGAAACGTGCGGATCGTCACGAAAACGACGAGCTCCCTAGGCCGACCGTAAAACCGATATGGGACCAGTCTCTTCTACGATAACTATCTGGCCGGGAGGGGTCGTCGTACGACGAAGGGATGGAAAATCGTTCGTTGTTGTCACGCGTAGTTAACGTACAAGTAAAACTCCACGGTCATCGCGTACGTGCCACGTGGTGTATAAAAGCAATTTATGCGCGTACGATAAGCGACAACGGCGAACGCGGGCTACTATTGAAAACGATTCGACGAGAATATTACGAAATACGTACTTTATAAGCGTCGATAAATTAGTAGGTAGACGCACGCGATTCTCGTTAATTATTACACGATTTCGGTCATCTGTTCAGTGCCGCGAATTGGAAACTATTTTCAAGCGCGTTCTTAATTTTTAATCGGCTTTCCGCGAAACGACGATCGGCAATATCGTTCTCCGTGAATATTACCCGCGTGTTTTCCAACGCTCTGAATTTCATCCGAACCAACGTCTCCGAGACGAGGCCAACGTTTCGCTAACAACATCCTAAGCGCTCATTGTCGACATTCGAACGAAAAACCCGAATCCGGCAAAAATACGCGTATTTTATTATGTAGCGAAAGAGAAATCGGAGTTTCGCGCGATGTAAATATCTCGGGAGTCGTTTTGCGCTATTATCGTCGTCGGAATTGCCTCTGCTTTACCCGTCGACGTTTTAATGTCCGTTCGTGTAGATCCGTTTAATTCGTCGCGCGTGCGTGTATAATAATGGCCGAACACCGCCGTACGCGAAATCGGCAACATTGATAACTGACGTTTGGAATTAATTCGAGGATTTTCGTTTATCTTATACGGTGGGTATCCCGAGGGGACGTGTGCCCGTAGTCGACGGGATAACAGTTAAAAGCGTTTTGCAGGACATAACATTTGCATACGGAAATCTACTCTCTGACAGGCGCGAACGCGCGCGATAATACGTTATGAAATGATTATAGCCATTGCACTTTGGAAAATGAAATTAATATTCATGGCGCGTTGTTAGTGTAATGTATATAGAATAAGGCGATTTAAAATATAAATAAATTGTAGCGTCTTATAAATATATATATATGTGTGTGTGTGTGTGTGTGTGCGGCGCACTATAGCTATCTTGTATAGGATTAATAATACAAAAGCAAGGCGAAGGGTTTTTTTTAGAAACGTATTGTACGTATTTTTTAAATATTAAATTCGTCCTATTTAGGACGTAATATGTGACGTATATAAATCTATCTATATGTATTACAACTTGTAATGTGAGATTTATTACAAATTGCGAGAATATATATATATATATATATATTATACGCGAGTATTATCGTGTAAGAATATTTGCTATACTCGACGCGAATTGAATTATCATTTTTGGAAAATTAAAAAGACAAAAATGTATATAATCATATATAACCGAGTGTCTTGAATTTCTCGGCGAATATCAAAACATCAACATTATCCGCAAGAAAACCAATTTCGAAAACTGTGTAAATTAAATTATACAAAATAAACTAAGGGTTTTTTGTCGGTAACGCGGGAAATTAACGGTTATGTTTGTTAGCTGATCGTTAATACAAAATGTTTTGTTAACGTAAAAAACATAACACTCGTAAACAAATCGATATCAGTAATGTTGTTACCATATAGAGTTAATTCAACCTAATTCGTGGGCTTTAATATTCCTAAACAACTAAAAACGGAATAACGCGAAACAAAATTTAAAAAAAAAAAAAGAAACAACGTTATTCCGTGTAATAATAACCTTGGGCCGGCGAACGGGCGAAATGTGCACGCAATTTCGATTTACTACCGGTAGTCTTTCTTTTTTTCACGTTTCGAGTTATTTTAGCCGACGGTGGCGGGTGTTCAACGTATATATTAAATTGAACTTGTTATTCGTGGATACGGTGGTATACTGGCGGCGTTGGCGATGGCGGTGGCGGTGGCGGTGGCGGTGGTGGCGGCGCCGGCATCAAATTTAAATAATATAAATTACCGTCATTTGTATGCGTGTACGAACGAATGCCTATCCGGAAATCAGATTATATAGTCCGATATAATATACATATATACTTCAGTATGGAATTGTTAAAACACCCGTTTTAGTCGTAGATACGATATATATATATATATTAGATAAATAAGACGATAAATATTTATACTTTATCGTTTGAAAACGTAATATATATATGTATACGTACAAAGCAATGTAGCTTTTGCTGTGGCGTGATTTTGGACTCTGTAAATTCCTGGGTTAGTAAATATTTCCAATTTTCGTCGTTATTAATGTTAGTGCGAGTACCACACCCACTCGAAAACGTAATTAATTTTTTTGTTTCGAAAATAGTCGTCAGTTTGGTTTCTTTCTTTTTTTTTACTCGGTGATTATTATTACGTGAAAATTACTGTAGAAAAAGTCGACCAAAAACACATAACGAAGTTTTCAAATGTTATAAAAACACACCGGAGCGAGGAGATTTGGCCTGAATACAAAAACGAAACGTCACTTGGAAAAACGAATTATCGTGATTTAACGCGTCTGAACGCGCGTTGGTCCGATTTCTGTAATTAAGATTTAGTAGCGTCCGTTCCTTGTTTGACCGCCGAGCGATGATTTAATTTCATAACGTGTGATGATCTATAGTTATTCTACCTAGCCATTCTGGATGTTATATCGGGAAAACAAGAATCGGGGGAATTCGGTTTATCGTCGATCGAAAATCATCGATTAACGTTCAATTTTCGAAAGGAAACGCGTCGTCGATCGTTCATTTTCGTTACGTATTCATCTATAGAAGCGTGCCTATGTACGAACGATCCGTCGTAGAAATGAAAATGGTCACCGAATGGAAGGCGAAAGGTGGGTCGTTCAAGTCTTTTCGACCGTCATCGCTGAACGATTAATATATAAATAGACACGAAACACCGAAAAACAAAAAAACCGCGCGACCCAATCGATGGTCTGGGCGGATACGTTCTTCTCGGCCGCTGCGCAGATGACAGCGGCGGTCGTGTACCGTCCGTAGGGTAGGGAAACAACCCCCGGGCGTCGTTCAAATTCGGTCCCTTGTGTGTCGAACGTCTAACGCACGAACGACGACGACGGAGGTTAAAAGTATTATTCGGCGGGGCGGCGCGGACGATACGTAACGGTGGCGGCGCGCTCGAGACGAGTCGTCTTTTTTTTGTCCGGCGCGACGTTCCGATTTCTATCGATTCGACACACGGTAAACGCACGCGACGTACACATACGTGGAGCAACATGTGGCCCGTTAATGATGGTCGCCGAGCGTGCGTGTGTGTACATGCGGGACTTCTCGACCCGCGATATTAATGATGGTTTAACCGCGTTATGTGTGTCACAACAACAGTTCGAGTGACTGTAATTCCGTCGTATACGGACAGACTCTCGGCACGCACACGGCCTATGCGTCGCGCGACCGCGTCGGTAGTATTATGGGCAGTCCAATGATTAATGATCGACGTTTGTGTATTGTGTGTGTGTGTGTGTACGCGGGCACGCGAGAGTGCGTACACCCGATAAACGCGACGTTCTATTTATTCCGGTGGAGTGTACGAATTATGTTTTCGTTCGGACACGACCCCCCCCCCCCGTTCGTTGTTGATGGGCTTGGCTTTGGCACTCTCGTTTCCCCCTTCGCTCGTAGTCGTCGGTTTCGTTACGACGCGCCAACGCGGGTGCGCGACGCTCAAGTTGTCGGTATTTTTGAACCGCATTCACGTTTCCGGCGGGTACATCGGTGCGTAGGTTTTTGGACAGAGATTCGTTACAATACGCGTCGCGTTCGGAAAACGGTGGACGCTAGTCGTATTTATCACGCGCGATTCACGAATACGATAAATATTTTCGAAACGGCGCGCGTTATATATTTCTAAGGTTTTTAGTCCGAACACGCGGTAACGGACGTTTCGAGTTTAAAACCGAGTGTTGCGTTGGAGTGTTGTATTCAAATCTCGACGAAATTTTCTACGATAATTCCGCTCGGGTACAGCGCGGTTAACGCACGACCGACAATATAATAAATCACGCGCGCTTTCAATATATGTATATATAAATATATTTGATAAATAAAACGATAGTTTTTCTATTTTTTATAAATTCCGTTGGCCAAATACTCAGCCGCAGACACCATACGCGTTTACGTATAATATTTCCGAATTTATATATATATATGTGTGTGTGTGTGTGTGTGTGTGTGTATAAATACATATAGACGTGCGCATGTGTATAGTTTCACGCGGGGTTTCCGGCCGGTCCTCGTGAAATTCGAAAATCCGTCGTCGTCGTTCCCCGCGCGTTTTCATTTCCGGAACACGCCGCCGTAGTTTCTGATGCTCTTTTCGCAAAAATGTCACGCGTTACCGTCGCGCCGCATGCACGTTACAAATATATGCGAATGCGCACGCGACCCGCAAATACATCACGTCCCTGCGGGGTTTTCGGATTTGCGCGCGTTTTATGAATTCTCCCGGCCCGCGTCGTTCCGACACCAGAGAAAAAACCCTTCGAACCGTCGCCACGGCCGGCGACCGTTCCCCTTCGGGCGCGTGCAAAACACTTTCGGCCGAAGTTCTGGAGATGCGCGTTTGCGTCGTGCGCGCTATACGCGCGAGCGCATATACACACACACACATCCAATAGGGATTACCGCTGCCGCGTAGATTTTCGGTTCGGGGTTTACAGGAGGAGGGGGTGACTTTTTCTTTTTTGATAAATATACATTTTGTACGCGCGCTCGCGTTTATATACGTTATTTTTACTCCGGCACTCTTCTAGCCGTCGAAGAAATAAAAAAGCCCCCCGAAGAAAAACGTCGCGCGGACAAACTCGGAAATCCGGATAAGCCCGCGGAAGACGAGCGTACGCGCGCGCGCGTGCGATCTCGGTACGTCGGCGGAAGTATCCCTGCGTTTATATACATATACGTTTATTACTGTATCGCGAATATTCTCGCGCGGCGTCAGAACGTCAAAAGAAAATCTCTCGCGATTTGCATCTTATTATTATGAACGAACTGTATAACGGACGAGACGACCGAGCGAAAATTCTGACGGTTCGTGGCGTGGCCTGTGAGGTTGGGAAAGACAAAACTACGTCCCCGCGACGCGTATAGGGTTTATACGTAGACTTATTGGAAATCGTTCGTTTCGAAACGCGTTTTGTCGACGCCAAGTACAATTTCGGTTACATCGAGAGTGCCGCCATTACGGTTCAGTAAACGTTGGATTTTTTCGTGTTTAAAAACGCCGACACGTTTTTACGTAACTTTCAACAGCGCGAATCAGGGTGATGTTTTTTATGTACGTTCTGAGTTTCGATGGCGGCCGCACGATACGGCTGTCGGAATGAATGTTTTTCCAATCTCCTATTCTCGTAGGCGCGAGGCGATACAAATTTGATTGTTTTCGACGTTCGTCCGCTGTCGTTGCTCAAATTAAAAAATCAAATTACTCTCGGCCGAAACCGACAACGCTTATACCGCCAATACATTTCGTATAAATAGCGTACTGGCGCGAGGCGGTCCACGCACATTATCATAATTTACTTTATCGCTAGAAGAGACGAAATCTCGTTGGTTTTTTCGGTTTTTTTTTTGTTATTATTATTTT
>JAIPRN010003017.1:0-24727 GCA_025469175.1 Geopemphigus sp. TES_GeoC_2020 | reverse complement strand
AAAAAAAAAAAAAAAAAAACTCGCCAACCACTGAAATCGAACACCTAACGCTGCCCGTTCAGATATTCGCGAAACACACGGCGAGGGAAATATTATCCTCGTACACTATCGAAAATAGCGGAACGAATCGTATACGGCCGCTTACATTTTAAACCGACAGTGTTCCGAAATATTTTACGAAAACACGCGGAGTAAACTAAATCGAGGCGATATTTCTTCGTTCTGAGATGGTTCGTTAAAAAAAAAAAAACGAGATGCCGCTGTGAAAAAAAATTCGTTTCGCGATCAATCGGAAAACGCAGAGTAATAATTACGTTTCGTTTCCGCCACTATACGGATTTCACATAAACGTACGTACACAAATTGCGCGAATAATACAAAGTAACGGGGCTTGCGTTTGTTTTACGTCGATTTATTTTTTAGTAGATTCGTACGACGATGTCGGACACGAACGGCAAAATACGAAATTAATTTATTCCGCGTTACTTCTCGTTCGTACTTAAGTGACTATATATATATATACGTTATATCGCTTTTCGAAAACACAGTCGGAAAATGTTGATAAAAAAACCGTTTTTATTTGTCGAACCGTCGATCGCGTAACGGCAATGGTTCCGTAAGTCCGACTAGACAATAAACGCCGACCACTTTACTCGAGCGCGCCGCCCTACACGTACGGCCGTTATTATTATTGAGGCGTATATAGTTAGCGTTTGTTTGGCATGCGCCGACGGGGCCGCCGTGAATGAGAACGATAAATTCGCGTAACCCGAGGGCTTTGTTTTTACGATATGTCCCCCCGTCGTCACCGCCTCCTGGAATCTACGTGTATAACGGGAAAAATTACGAGTCAACGTCCAAATATATAAAAAACTTTCGAGGGAAAAGATCCGCCGATAACACGTTTTAGGATCGGGCATATCGTCGACGACGCACGCGCGCGACCGAAATTAACGGATACGCGCCACGGTCGTAAATCTGGTGCTGCGCGGACGTCGAAATGAATAGTTTTCGGGCGGCTAAGAGGAAGCCAAAAGTTCTTACTCGCGTCGTCCGCCCGGGACGTAAAAAAAAAAACAACGAAAACGGAAATAAGGTCGGCGGCGGATAGAAATCAATTCTTCGGGAAATTTATTCGTTTAGAATCCGTTTAGTTTTTTTTTGTTTTACCCGCGGACATTATTAAACACCGACCGCGTTATCCGAACGTAGATTTATTATTACCTACCGCGTAAGTGTACAACTTCGGTAGAAAATTCGTTCCGGGCGTATTATAATTAGGATTATTTAATTAAAGACTTTTTACGCGAGCTTATCGAGAACTATATATATATATATTGTACGTACGAGCGCGTAATAATCGTAAATGTACTCTAATTGAATGGAGACATTTTACGACGTTTCCCTAAATATGAATACATTTCGGTAACAACGGAATCCGTGTTAGTACGAATGGTCTTAATCGGCGTACAATTTTTACTCGTTCGTTTCAAGTAATAACCGTTACGAAGACGGGAAAACATTCGTATTTCGCCGACCGATTCCGCGATATTTCGTTATAATAAAAGGCCGAAGACGGATTCGACCGTTCGTTAATTATGAAAAAAAAGGGGACAATCGGAATAATTATTCGTTTAAACTTTCGCTCTCTTTAAAAGCCGACGCCTTTTATTTACATTTACAGCGCGACGATGATATATGCGTTAAATACGTTGAGTAGCTTTAAACGTTTATAGTTTACGTTACGCGTTTCGATAGGGCCGTTTCCGGAACGGCGAATAATTCCGACCGAAAAGAAAAATACGTTCGACGCGTAATAATATTACGTACGCGTATATTCAAACGGAGGCTCGTTTCGAAAAAACCTAAATTCGTTCGAACGTCGTACGCCACAAACAAAACGTCGTCGCGACGTTCGACAATCGAGGCATTTTACGGAGTTAAAACGAATTTTCGGCCGCAAAATTACGTTCGTAAGTTTGTTTATAATGCGTCACTAGGTGATAAGTACTCGAATATTGTCGTCGATAATCCTCCGATTATTTTCGCAATTAATTTCACTATTCCGCGCTTCTCTTTTTTTAATTGCGGCCCGCTCGTATTTACACACGATTTCGTTACGTTAAACGTTCCGTAGCTATTCGCCACAAGTTTCCCGACGCCAATATTTCATTTGTATATCCGTAACTATTTAAACTCCGCAATACTTTCGTATTTCGTAAGTATTAGCGTAATTTTTTATACCGCGCTATTAATATCGTTCAATAATAAATGTTCGCGTACAAGTTTTTATGTTTAAACGCGGAAATTCTCGCATTCCGTACATGTATATAAATACGCTTCGGACATTATCTTTTACCGTCGCACGCGTTTAGTGACCCCCTCTCCCCCTATGTCCCCGTCACGCTGGAAAACGAATATGTAATTTCTAACGTCTAATTTCCGAATGTCCCGCCGCTAAAAACTCAATTTCGTTTGAACAATTGCGTTTACTCGGGGTCGGGGGAGGGGGTGTTTCTTATAGCCCTTAAAAATATTTAAGGCTCTCTCACATCCCGTATTGTTTTTTTTAAACGTGAAACGTATTCTTTTATTTAGTACGGTTTTATTTTTCGCAGTTTTTTCCCCTTACTTTTTTCTTTTTCTTTCGTATCGCTTCTTTTTCGTCCGTGTTAATTCGTCCTTTTCGTTTGTTTATTCGTTATTCAAATTGAAGGTACGATATTTTTTGAAAACGTCGGAAAAATTAAAACATACAAGCAAAAATACGTCTCGTACCTTTAATCGTTTATGGGATAATTACTAGCGATTAAACTGTAGGAAATTATGGAAAAAATACGACGTTTCCAGTTTGTTCGAAACACTACGAGGATTTATTCGATTTTCCAAAACGGGCGAAAATGTCGAATATTTAACGTCGTTAAGTCTAACTAGGCCGATTTAAATACTTTAGCCCGCCGTCGTGTATCGCTCAAATTACCCTATTAATTTCCTACTCACACGCTCGTATAATATTTGACAATAAATATCATCATAATTAACGATAATGGAAAATACTATTTTTCAAACCGAATATACAGTTAGTCGCGAACGTGAGAATATAGTATTTTCGTTTTGAACGCCTTTATTTTTTTTTTTTCGATGAATAAATTGACGTTTAATCGTTTCGGGAGCCATACGTGCCATTTCGCACTCTAAAAAACGTTACGGACGTAAAATTAAAAATGTATTTACGACGCGTCGCTACGTTCGTCGACGAATCGCGGATAATCCTATTACTCATAGGATATACGTGCATAATTAGGCGCGTCTCGAATCGCCCGGGAATACCCGTTCGCGGCGAAACGGGCGCGCGTGTAAGTCCGCGTCCCGTTTGAACGTAAGCCTCTTTGGATACGACTTAACAACAACCACCGGCGTTACGGTTCTTCGCGATAATAACGCCGACGCGGGTATCCCTGAAGCAATTATTCGTTTATTACGAACGGGGAACTCCGTTCGCCAATAACCATCGTTATCGGTCATTCCGTAAACCGATAGTTGGTCGCCCTCGCCATCAGTTGCGGTGTAGCGGCCCGGGGACGACCGCGCGTTACAATAATAATACAACGTACCCGAGGGACGCTATCGGCCGCTATTGCCTAAATTTCACCGGCCGCGGAAACGTAATATTTTACCGACCCGATTACGTTTACCGGCTCGTTCGGAAGGTGCACAGTAAACGTTCGATTATTATTGCGCGAAATAAACGACGCCGTTCATTTGCCGGGAAACACACAACGCCCGTGTATGTATATGTACAACGTTGCCGAGACGAAAACCCCACCGATCAGAACGCGCGCGTGAAAAACGCTACCGACTAAAGACAAAAAAACCACGAACGTGTCGCGGGATACGCGTTTGGAACGGAGTCCTTTTCGTATGGCAGGGTTGACCCAAGAGACCTCTCTATTTGTGCGCCAGATATTTTAAACAGAACTAAAAACGCAGTTTTCAAATTTAATCGCCGAGAGCGTTAGCGTCAGGGAGTCATTGTTTCAAACATTTCAGTATATAATGAGAATATATAATGAGAAAAAGGAAGAGAAATAAAGAGCCAGCGGACAAGCGGGCGAACGCAAGGAGATAGTGGGAGACGGTGTCAGCGCGCGGATAGGAGATATATATACACATACAGTATAAACTTGATTAACCGGACTAATTGTTGTCCTTAAAGCGTTCCGAAAATCGAAAATCCGGATAATCGAATGTATGAAGAGGAGGGAGAAAGAGCCCGTATAGTCTAATGCAGTCTTCTTATAGTGCGTGAGAGAGTGAGGTGGAGCCAGTGTGTAGTGAGGGGGGAGCAGAGGCAGTGTATGGGAGGGAGTAGTAGTTATCGGTCTCCTTCATTCTCTCATTATCTTTCGCGTTTTCGTAACGTTACATTTTTTCTCGGCTAGGTACCCGCGCTGAATAAGGAACTTCGTTCCAAAAACCGTCCGAACGTAAAAACGTGTTTATAATTCTTCCGCGACAATCCTTTTATTCGCGCGTTCCCGAAAAGCCTGTCCGTTGTCGCCGTACACACTTCCGTACGAATTTCTTACTACGGACGTTACGTTTTGTTCGTAAAGCGATCAAAACGATATCGTTCCGAATTCTTATCATACGCGTCCCGTATCCGATTCGGATGATAATCGTCTTATAATTGTAATTTCGTCGCCGAAATGAACGACACGCGTGTCGTCGTCAACCCGCGAATCGCGTAACGCACGTTTCGCGCGGAACGCGTGCTGTTGAATTGTTGGAGAAAAAAAAAGAAGGAAAAAAATCGCTACACTCTTATCCGCGGCAATAGGCCGAAAAGACGATTTATTGTTACAATTTGAACGAAATAATTAACAAACAGCTCGATCGATTAGTACAAAAATAAACGCGTTAAACTTAAATAGACACCAATAAAAATCGCTATAACGCACTGTCCGGATGGCGAAAGATCCGTACGCTATCCGTACGCACATGCAACAAAAATAACAAGAGACAGCTCGAGACGGCCGTAGCCCGGGCCGGAGTCACGGAACGCCTGGGGGACACCATTGCACTTTCGTCACAATGGCTTCCCTCTGCCAGACCAATGTTCCGAGGCCGACCCGACGGCCGCCACGTTACATTAATTACGGCTCGAACGCATACAAAATGACGATTTTCGTTCGATTACCATTATTATTCGTAACCACGGCGGTGGTACATTATTCGAAATAATCGTTTCAGTTTGAGAAAACGTCGACAATTTATTCCACCGCGATTGTTTGCCCCGAATTTTCAATAACCGTAATGAATACTTTGAAATCGTCGAAATACCGAAACACTCTTCGTTACGTTTGAATACCGTCTACGATAATATCGTGCGCCACAATGAACGGCCAAACACTCGAGCCTTACGTTTAGTACGTACATTCGTAATCGTACGTACGATTTGTATATTTACGTGAAAACGAATAAATGAAATGTACGCGGACGAAAATTATTCGAATTTTTTTTTAAAAAAACGATAAAGTGCACGTAAATGTAACGAAGAAACGTTGTATTCACGTTATTCCGTTGAAACGGCTTACTAAATGTTTTCGAATTACGAACAGGACTCGTGTGCGACGGTCCGCGACAAATGTAGATAGAAACAAACAAAACGATTACGAAATATGTGATTTTAGCGGCTACCGACAAGGGTGTTTATCGTAATAATAACGTCGCGAAATACGACCGTCCCACGTCAACGCTCTACTACTAAAACCAACGGCCCCGTAGTTGAACAACAACACGCGTACGAGAGAAAGCGCTAAATTGGCCGCCCCTCCGTTCATATTCGCGTAAATGCGTTCGAAATTTAAAACACAAGCGGCGCTCGCATTTCCGGTGTGCCGAGCGAAACAATTGTCGCGGGCAACGGTCTTTTCTACCGTTTCGAAATCGCGTAAACGCGATCGATTGCGCTCGACGCGTCGATAATATTCTCCGGCGAATTAATTTTAACAGAAACGCACGCGGTCGCGTTCGATTACCACGTAATACGTACGACGCATTATCTATCGGTTGGAACGACGAGTACACGGAAAACAATGATAGGAAACTGTACGCCGGCGTATTTTTAAGGTAGTCCGTTTAAAAAAAAAAAACAATAATCGTACGCCGTAACTGTTGTTAAAATTGTTTAAAAATTGTTCGGGCCGAATACGGGACGCGTATTCTCGCGCGTTTATTGGCCCGTACGATTTATAGATTCGATACTACGTGGCAGAATCGGAGTATGTAGAAACGGTAGAAACACCCCCGGTAGATACGTCGCGTCAACTGTATTATTATTAAATATCCGAAAAGTTCTCGGCTTTTTCCAATTCCCGGTTGGTTTCGTGCGATTGACACAACACCACCTCCCCGCCCGGCCCGAACATTACGCGAAAACGTCGAGCTTAGCTAACCGCACAATACGCAGGCGCCGACGAATGGGCCCTACGACGCCGCTGCTTTGCTTTGGAGGGTTGGCTACGCCGTTACACTATACGAGGCCTGAGCATTTGCTAGCGGTGGAATGTGAAGGGAGGATTAATTAAAGGTTAGTAAGTTCGTTTGTCCAGTGTAATGGCTTAAGTGGGTGTTTAGTGGTCGTGAGTTTTGCCGAGGAGACGGATGTGATTGTGAGTAGAGAAGGAGTTTTTATAGAACATCGTTGAGGATTGAATTTCGTATCGAATTAAAGTGGGTTGATCTTAGTAGGACCGAATTTCTAACGATTGTGGGAAGACCCGTTATCGTACGGATGCCGATGTTTTGAACGGATTCTAACCGTTTCCATTGGGAATGAGTGATGTCCAGGAGGAACCGGCATAAGTGAGTATGGGGGAAACGTAAAGTTTAATTATGTTGAGTTTGATTTGGAACAGGGCTTTTCCTGTTGAGTATAGGGTAAAGCATGCCGCGGTTACGGGTGACTTTTTTTGGTAACATTCGTAATATGTTGGCAATTAGTTGAGTTTTCGTCCAATACCCCTGAGTTTCGCCCCGGAGCAAAAGATGTGCACCCGCGAAAATACGCAAAAACTGAAAATCGTCCGTTATTTCGTACGAGCAGTAATCACCCACCTCCCGCAGCGGTGCCTGTGAAAAGTAATTAGGTAAATTAGGCGGCCGTATTCGCGCGACGAAAATGTAAATGAACACCCTGACGAGCGAACTAAACGTGTGTAACGTCTCGTTATTCGCGTCGGCCGTATTTTACGCTAGCGTAATGGAACTAGAAACGCGTCGAATGCATCGGGTTTTTCGCTCTTTTCGGCAACGCCTCGTACATTCGTATTAACATATCTATACGTATATAGATATGTCGTAACACCCAAAGGCGCATTATCCGTTCGGAACTTTCAAATGGAGACAATAAAATAATACGTAGTTAGAGGACCGCGGGAGACACATATTCATTTAGAAAGCCAATCAAACTGTACGTTCGATTGTCGTCCGGTTCCGTTTAAGCATTTCGGCGCCAAAGTGTTTCGAAGTGTTTAACGAATATTTCCCGATAATTGTTCGTTAAACGAAATATTTATAATTATAACGTCGCGTTCAACGCTAAAACGTAGTTGGATCTTAAACGAACGAATTAATGTCCGACACAATCGTAATATTCTTACTCAAAAACGGTAAATAATACAAGTTGAAGCCTGTCGGCGAGTTTTAAGTTGTCGTGTATATATATATGTGTGCGTGTGTGTGTGTGTGTGTGTGTGTGTGTGTGTGTGTGTGTGTGTGTGTGTGTGTGTGTGTGTGTGTGTGTGTGTGTGTGTGTGTATGATAATTCGGAACGCAAAGACGGGATATTGCGAGGGAAAAGTTTTTTTCCCGAAAAACATAAATCACCGCCACAAGTAATTTCGTGAACTTGTAGCACGCGAGGAGTTTGGAAAATGGAAAGAGTTTTTAGTACCTGCCCGAGCTGACGGCCGTTTTCGTTGGGTCCGAAGAGACTATCTGGCGAAACATGATCGAACATGATCGGGTGGTCGCCGGTTAATTTCACCGCGCGTTTCCTCCGGTGTTCGGTAAAGCGCCCGCGATTTACGTACGCGCGTTTAATTGCGCGTCGTTTAAGCGCTAGGCCGATGGAAACGTCGGAAACTTTTCGAGGACCGCGTCCAAATGTTGTACGGGCGAATATTGCCGGGTCCCGACGGAAATCATTTGCCGGCAAATAATACGGGACGAACGAACACGGGAGTCATTATCGTCTAATGATGGTTGTCGATGGGAATCGTATTTTCTGATCGGAAACTTTTTTTCTTATCTCTTTCTCTCTCTCTCTCCCTCTCTCTCTCCCTCTCCTCTCTCTTTCTCTCACTCTTACTCACTCACTCTCTCTTTCTTTCACTCTTACTCACTCACTCACTCCGTTCATCGTTCTTACAAAAACGAAACGAACTATGAAAATGGAACGTTCACATTACCGAAAGCACAATCGTAAACAATAAAGGCGACTATATTGCGCATTAGGTCCAATCAGTGGACAACGACGGACGAAAACGTCCCGTATCGGACATTTATCATTTTACGCCAAACGTTTCCTACGTACGTACCAATCAATAGCCCAATTTACGGAGTTCGCTTAAATCTTTGTAATTCGACGTTATTTCGACCGGTCACTCACGAACCGGCGGATAATTTCGTTATCCGCAAACCGTGACGTACGAATTGTCGTAGACGAACAAACGCCGATACAGTTCGTAATATGTTTTCGGCGACTTATGTTACGTACTAGTCGGACGACGCGCGTATTTTTCGATACGGAAAATCTACGAGTTTCGCCGTCCTCGTTATAATTGAAACAAATAAATACCCACGCTCGTAGTTTATGGCACGACCAGAGAGGCCTCCGCAGATGGCATAAATTACCCGGCGCACCATTCCGTTCCCGTCATGTCCCGCCATTTGTTTCCACCCCGCACTGGCTTCATTATATTCGCCCGCTAGTTCTCGTAGAACAATTGTATTCTTCGTGTCGGTCATAACCGTCTCCCGGTCCAATTCTTTAATCTCTCTTTAAACGATTCCCCTTGTTCGTTCCCTCCACGACGATCGTCATAAATGTGACGCTTCCACATCTCCTTTACCATTATACGACATCTTTATTCAAGCCACAACGACTCCGTTAACCTTTTCCTCCCGTCTTATTCAATCCCCTTCGTTCTCCATTCATTTCCTAATCCTCCGAAATCTTCCTAATCCGTTATTAATATTTTCTTGTCCAAAAGTATTCTCTTTTTTTTTATTTTGTCGTGTTTTGTTCCCTTTGTCGTTACTTCGTTATATTATTATTATTAATATTATTATTATTATTATTATTATTATTATTATTATTATTATTATTATTATTATTATTATTATTTAATTTTTATTTTTATTAATATTATTATAGTTAATTGTATTAAGAAAGTGATATTTCTAATAGACTAGATTAATTTAAAGTTATTCTCGAATAAAAAGTAAAAATATATAAACAACGATTACAACCGTATAGTTACGGCAAAAAAATGCCTAAATGGATTAAGCTAAAAAGTCATATACTTCGTCGAGTATTGCGATTATTATAAACCATAGAATAAATACGCGTTAAATAAATAAATAAATATATATATATATAAAATCAAAATAGCCCTACATTTATTGTTTGAAACAAGTTCGAAGACCCGTCAGTTAAGTGCGTTAAAAATGTATGGAATTTATGGGGAATTTAATTGTTACGAAACCAATACCGAAATGTCGAACGAACTTAATGTGTCGTGTACTTCAACGTCAAGTCTATTTCGGAATTATTTATTAAAAATACTCTAATCTACTCTAACCAGACAAAATGTCAAGTCGTCAAACTGGATATATAAAAAATAATGTCGTTAAACTTACAAAAACCATACGAACGTTAAATATGTAATAAACGTTAACGTTGTGTCAATATTGTTACCAAAACACGTATAGATTCTCCATAAACGATATAAACGCATATTTTATACGTAAACGCCATTTTACATACGCGTATTCGTCTTATTGGTTCGTACGTACGTATTGGTTCCACACGCGATCGTTGATTCGTATGTTTAATTTCCGTGAATGTGCTCAACAGGTTTACAGCAAACGCGATTCGCCCAAATCGTAATACGTTTATTTTGAAAATGTGGACGTGTGTTTTTCGTCCGCGTCGTATACGACGGATTCGACGATTTTAACGCGAAGGGTAGACGGTGCCGTGCGCGTTTAACGGGAAATCGTTTTAAGACGACAACGCCGTCGATATGTTCGGCTTACGATTTCCCGTTGCACGAGTAAAACGAACAAATAAATCGCTCGTCACCATGAATCGTGCGTTCGGAATTTAGATGTAAGTAGTGGTGCTCTCCACTACGGTGTCGCTTATTAAACATCGTGCCTTATGCACAGTATATTCCAACGAATTTCAAAAAATAAAAAAAAAATGTATTTATACGTTTTTTTTTCGAAATTCGTTCGAATATACGCTGATTTTCAAAAACAAAGTAAAGTTAAATTCGATTTTATAATAGCGACGGTAATGCAACGTTTTTAGGGAATAATATTAGTTTTATAACGATACGTTGGTTTTTCATTCTGCGGAACTTTTTTTTGAAAACAAGCAAAGTTTAAAATTATAATGAAATCTGTTTCTGTATCACGCTAAAGTTATACAGCAACAATATATTGTAATTAGAACGAGATAATTATTTGCTTTTATATGTTCTAAACAAAAGTGCTTTAATATCAAATAAAAACTTAAAACTAGTTATATTTTTTCTAATTTATCGAATTCTCTAGAGTACTTTTTAGGCGTAACAACTTTTTTAATTATTTGTATTTTTCAAACAAATATTTTATTTATTTATATATATATATATATAAACCTAGTCTTAAAAAGTGAATACAATAATTTATCATCGTTTTAATAAAATACATATATATGTATTCAGAATGAAAATATATTTAGTTAAAAAGGATTTTGAAACTACTTTTTTTTAATAAAACACGTAAAAAAAGGCTATAAATAAAAACAAAACGCGGGCGAAAGTTTTAGGTGTTACTTTAAAGCGATAAAATCTTAAGAATACATTAAAGTGAGCTATTACGTTTTCACGGTCTCTAGATGTAATAAAAACACGTTACTCTATTTATGTTCGCTCGAATACATCTATATACAATTTGAAAATTAAAACTCAATATTGTGTTCGCCAAATTAATTAAAATTCGCGTAGTTAAAGAACTTGGGTAATTTATAATGCGTCCAAATGTTAAGTTAAATTCGTTTTAACCCTTCGATCGTTCTAAAACGACGAAAAAACATCTTGTTTTTATTAAAACGAAAGAACAACGGCGCTTACTTATTTAAGGAAACAGCGGTGTGATAGCAGGTAACATATTGCCTTACAGCGATTTACATACAGCCTTACAGATATTTCGTAACGCAAAAACGTTTCAGTGAGTCACAACTAGATGTTGAAAAATGTTTAATTGGCTATAATATACGCAAAACAAGGAACGTGTATTCCATTGTAATTCTTGAAAACAAAACTTAATTACGTAACGAAAAAACAAACAGCAGCGTCCAACTATTTACTACGGACTTTGTAGCGACGGCAAAAAACACGCGCATTCTTGTAATTGTCTGCGTTGTTTTTCTACACAGTTAGCCAACTATATAAACAAAGTGTACACGGTTTTCAGTTCATTATACGAAATAAAAAATATTTAAATAGTTTAACGTTTTTTTCAACAAAAATCGCTAAAATTATAATAAATAATAACGACCGAAATTGTTAGGATAATAAAATACGAATACACTCGCCGCGATAAATTATAATAATATACCGGTTACGTTTGGGAGAGTAAACGTTTAAATTTTTAATCGCGAACGTTAAGAAATTGATTTGTTGTAAACTTATTTCGAGTAAATCCTTTCAGTTATCTCGGCCCGTAATCCGCGGTTTTATCTATACAACTAATTCGACGCTTGATTTACGCTCGAATTTAAAGATTACGAAATTTCGATATTATCGGACCGGTATGTATGTTCGTAACGTCGTATTTTTCCCCATTTACGTAACGTACACAATACCCATATATTACTTAATTTGTTCGTATTCGTCGTTATTATTATCATTATTATTATTACCGAACTAAAAATATTTAAACACTCGTAGATCCAAAACCGTTCCATTTTCCGTACTTGTAGTAATTATTACTTGTTTCAACCAAACTGTGTGATATCGTTCCGAAAATATTAACATTTTATTGTGAAGGAAATTCGGACGAGAAGTCAAATACTCCAGTGACATTATACCCAATCGTATTCCATATTGCTTGTAAAACCTCGCGGGACACTCTTTGAAGAAATTGGATGTACAAAAGTTTCGGATAACCATAATGTAATTTCGAAAGTCTATAAGCCGAAGTTATAATTAAATTTACATCGTAAACCCGTTAGCCTTCTTATCGAGTATTCCATTTTTTTCACGTACTCGCCCGGTACAGAACATAGACGAACCTTAGTAATATAATTTTAATATTAAAAATACGAAAATAACGATAATAGTGTTGACAAATATGAAAAGCCAATTTTTCTATTCGACTCTCGTGTTGCGTTTCATGTAACGGATATGCCTAAAATGGATTCGAATTATTTGTAAATAATACCCTCTTGTATTTGCGCATAATATAAATTACGTTTAATATAACTTTCTCGCCCGGATTAACGTGTTGCTCTATGTAAACAATTCTTAAGACTCGGCATTTTTATGTAATATCTTACCAACATTTTTTACCTGAAGAATAAATGTCAACATCAAAATATTGAGTATTACCAATTTTTTAAAAAATTACAAGTTCCTACACGTGACATAACGAGTTAAAAAAGTTACATATTATTTTAGTTCCCGTATGAAATTTCGTACACGAAAAAGTTTCGGAACAATGCCTTTATCCTTTTAGAAAAATGCTTATTAAGTTATGATCAATATCAAATTTAGAAAAACGTATTCGAACGAAAATGTTCGATTAGGCTAATATAGTTAATAATCATATTTTCGACTATCGTTTAATCGCTCTGTATAATTGCTCGTTTCATTTCCACGTTACCTACGCTATTTGATTTTTCGTGGCTATTTAATTTTCGACATTTTCCAGCGAAACGATGGCACCGAGTAAACGGAATGACGAGCACCGACCAAGTACTTGATTACTTTACAGCGTACTTTAAAAACTAATCATTTCCCCAACTTTGTTTTTGAAAACGTTGCAATTTATACATAGTATATATACATACACGCTCGTATATTACTTCTCGAGTGTATAAAAATATTTCAATTTTATTGCCGTATAATTTATGAAACGATTTACTAACTATGTTTTACGAAGAAACTTTTATTTTACGCGCATATAATAGCATTACTTTCGAAATTACTTCGACGAAGATACTTTAATTATAAATAAAAATTAATTATACGCGATTTTAATAAGTTGGAAATTTACGTTCACAACAATCTGTATTACGACAGCCCCGAAGTTGAAACTAGATTTACATTTTCGTGCGGCGCGTCGTAACAATTAAAATTGAACATAAATTATAGTTCGTAACTCGGTTATAGAAATATATTTTGGAGCTACGTTTCAAGTGAGAAAACACGTGGCAAACGCTAAAAATAAACAATATAACTAAACGACGGGGTTTTTTCGCGTTCGAACGGAATTGTAAACAAAACTTATTTCGGTAATTATCTGAATAGTAAACAAATAAGAATATGGTACACGTTCACTGGTTGCGTTCAAATCCATAGGTACATCTATTTCTTTGAATATCTAACGTACATTCAATAACATTTAATAGCTTTTTTCGAATAATTTCTCGAAAATTTCAAAAGGAATCTTTCGAGAATAACATCTACGTGAACGAACAGATAAGACGAGAAATTGTACAAAAGTTTCGAAGCATTTTATTACTCGCGTTAACAAGTATTAGCGTGTGTCATATGCGCATAGATAAAACGACACGTCACTTTAAAATCAATAGACACTTCGGAAATTCATCGAAAACTCGACTATGAGATTTTATACACTCGCGTAAAACTTTTTTTTTATTTTATACCGCGTCGTTACGATACCGATAATAGTTTTTAACGAATTACGCGGTATAGAGTTTTAATTTTTTTATGACTTAGTGTAAACGCAATTTTTATAGTAAATACTAAAACAGTCTCGTTCCACGTACAGTTTGCGTAAGATAATAACAACGTACTAACGAAACCAACGATATCAAATGTGACGTTCTAATCGACGAAAATAATTTAAACGTAATAGTCGATTTAAAGAACGTAGGCGGCTAAATAAAATCGCGTATTTTTGTTGTTTGTCGAAATTCGAAAACAACAGTAAATCAACGTAAAATAATTCTAAACGACACCGGTAATTTGTTATAGTTCGCGAATTCCATAAATGTTGTTAAAATATTATGTACGTTCGCCGTTACTAAATGTCGAGCTTTTAAAATATACAATAGTTATCCGTCGTGCCCGATACGAATTCGTCGACGATTTATCGTTCGCGTTTTATTTATTTTTCGACAATTTTTACGTGGTTAGGTTTCTAACTACTGAATAAATCGAAAAACATGTCGAACGAACTACCGACTAGATAAAAAAAATACTACCGGAATGTAACGCGCGTCGAAAAAAATTATTTATCGTATCGGTTAAAATCAAAAATTGAAGTTAAAAATTACTTATTGATTTGCCATTTTAATAAATAACTACGCTGGTTCGTTCCGAACGCGAAACATCTTATTCGTATCGGAAACTCTGTTCTCGATCAATATTTCCTATCCTTCGTTAAATTATTTCGCGAACGTCCTTCGTAATTTGTTTATTATACAATTTGCCGCTAAATTCGAACGATACAGGAACTGTCCGGTATTTTTACTTTTTTACGCAAACCGTCTACGTTGCACGCTAAAACGAAATTAGTTTACAGTTGTTGTTGGCTTTTGTAAATATTGGGTCAGGTAGTGACGAAGGTCGTCCTTTATAATTTACGTGTCATTTTGTCGTAAACGTCATAATGTACGCGAAAACATACGTTGTACGAATATACCGTTCGACAAACACGATTTATACAATTATAGAAATATTTTCATTTCTAATAGTCGAGACTAATTGTTTTACAAAGTTTCAATAAAAATTTTAAAAATATAATAATAATAATATTTCGCGTATACGGACACCGTTTTCTGCTGGAGAATAGTCGACGTTATATCGACTGTTTTTAAGGTAACGTGATTACAACTCGAACATAACCTGTGTCGAGTTGTTCGCGATTAGATTCCATTTAGAATGAAAATTAAATACGAAACCCGTGTTAAAAAAAAAACACCAGTGAATATTCGAAACCGTTTCGTACGATATAATTAGAAACAAATCCTATGTTCGAATACGCCGATAATTTATAACTAACGCAAACAACGTTGACGGTTGTATATTGATCGTATTAGCTTTAGGCCCGAAACCTGCACGAACGAAAATAATGAAAATTAAAGAAGATTGGCGCCTCGGATCGTTTGTAAAAAAAAAACAAACAATCCGAGTCTCTAATTCTGATTTATTTCCGTTATTAAGTTTTTCGATTTTCTTCGAAATTATTACTGTCAGATCCGAACACCAATTTATTCGCGAACTATATATACAATGATAAAACGTAAATTGCTATTTATGCTAACATGAATTTTACATTACGTCGTACTTTCGACTTTTCAACTCGACATTTTGTTGACGACGTTCGTTAACCACCGATTTACACGATTATACTACCTAGATATGTTAAGGGTGTCACGCAATAGAAACTTCAATCTGTTCGCACGCAACGTTCGTAAATAGAATATTTCAAAATACAATGTAATATAATTGCGTATTCGTTATTTTTTAAATCACCGATTACTTTTATAGTAAAATAATTAATAGAAAAATAACGGTAATCGTTACTATCGTTTTCTTAACTATTTTCGTCGGTTATAAATATTAATATTCGTAATCGATAATATATCGACCATTCTGACGTAATACTGTCTTTCTAGCTTAAACACGTCTTAATTGAAATTATGTGTTTTAAATGATAAAGTTTGATTTAGTAAAATAAAAAGCGATAAAGCTTAACAAAATATAAAAGTACTATCGCGTCGAAAATGAAAATCTGTATCGCTTTAACAAAAAATATATTGAATTTCTAAAATAATACGCTAGGATAATAACTCACACGTGTTCACAATTGTTTGCATTACTATCGATATTTGATACGTTCATATTTTTCCATTGACAAAAAAGACGTTGGCTTTCGTTTCATACGTCATCTGTTTCATTTATCGTCGTTTTTTATTTTTATCATATAAAGGCCTTCTTTTTTTTATTAATATACAAGGAAAGGAGCTGATAAAAATAAAAATGAATACGTAAGTAATACTTTAAAATTGTTACTTTGACATATAAAAATCGGAAGAAAAGATTCGATATTTTTATATTGACGAAGGAATTATTAAATACGTATACAATTACCTATCACAAAATTCCGTTCAAAATGAAATTGAATTTATTTTCGTTAAAGATTATTAACTTATAACGAAAATACATAATTTAGTGTATCTCAGAACTTCAATATCATCATTTTAATAAAATACAAATTGCGTTTATATTATAAGCGCTTATTTCCTATTAATTTATCAAATACAAAAAATGTTTCCAAGCTGTCCAATGTTTCCACTTTATAATTTAAAACTGTTGATTACTGACTTAGAAAAAAAATGAAAAAATGTAAAATATACCTAAAATAAATAAACTTTAATATTGCTTTTTGTATAACTTAGATAATAAACTTCAGCTTACATTTCAATAAATATAACGTTTTGCCTTAAAAACTTTATAAGCGTATTAAAAAAATTGACTTATGATTTTTATAAGTTATATATGAAAGTTTAAAAAAAAAACGTAAACTTTAATTTGAAATATTTAAAATAACTCAAAAATACATTTTGTCTGTGTACAATATATGTTTTTTCTTCGTCCGAAATCTAAAAAACTCATTACATGAAAATGTGTATTATTTACTGTAATGATAGACGAGGCAGAGGGAAAGTTTAAAAAGCAGAGAGGGAAATTCCCAATCGAAGAGAAATGGTTACCGATGACATCTTCTTAACGTATACGGGAGACAAATTGAGAGAGATACAGTAGATATGATTAGAAGTAGGTTATGACCAAGGCACGGCTAAAAAAAGACCATGATAAATATTTTGGATGTAAGCCCCAAACCCACGGGCGAGGGATGACTGCGGGCGATACATTTATATGCCAGAGTACTACGTACCTAGTAAAAGAAACCGTTTGGTTGGCCAAAACACATAAACTTTGAAAATACAAAAAATATATGGCAACGTACAAACTCAATTTATCAACATCGCTACAAATGTATTTCGAGTAGTCTACAAAAAGTTGATCTTAAAAATTGCTCTTTAAACATACAAACGTAATGTTTAACGTAAAAATATTAAATATAATAAATGGCGGAAAAATGTTATTACTCTCGTACGCATAAATAAATGTAGTTGGTACTTCGTTAAATCGCATAAAACCGTAATTCAAAACGAAATTAATTTCAATACACGGCGATATATTTTTCGTCTAACTATTTTATAATCTTAAAAAGTAATAATGTTCATAAAGTTAAGTTACTTTTTTACAGGCCCAAAATCGATTTTTTGAGTACAATTATTTATTTTTATATATACGACATATTCGAACAGCTTTCTGAATATTTGACACAATACCGTGATTTTAACGTAAAGTACAACGCGTGTACCTCGTAATATTTAATCAAAATGTTCCGAATACCATTTTAAGTAAACTATAAACGTCTCGTATATATATATATATATAACGTGGCGTGTATTATTAAATATTTATGTTATTAAATAATATACATCGAATATAAATTAAGTTTAGTTGACTCCATAATTAATCCAAAGTATGGTATTCATATATACAGTGTGATACATTTTTATGACGAGCCAGACTATCTCTAGAAATATAAATCGTTTTTATTATCATTTTTTTTAGAAAATGTTTGTACGTTCCATTTTGTATTTGTTCGAAATTATAATATTTTCACCTCCTTCCCTTATTTGTTGCGCAATATCAACAATTAAATTTTCAAATGGCAACCTATGACTTCGATTATAAACTCTATATTTTCATGGCAAGTATACGTATTGATTTTTAAAATCCGACGTATATTTATTCCGAGTAACTAAGCATACAAATATAAGATACAGTCAAGTGTGAGAGATACTGTAGTAGACTATCGACAAATTATTTATTTTGAAACGCTATATTAGGAATTTTTAAGCTCGATAGATATAAATGTCTTTTCTAATCATATATATATATAAGTGTATATGAGTATATTATTGCAATAAAAATCGAAATATAACCGTTTGTTTCTACTGAACTTCGCGAAAACCAACTTCATTCACAAAATCTTTAAGCGAAAATGGTTCGTAAACTGACTATCAAAAATTATAAAGCGTCCATTTTTATTTTGGTTTTATAAGACATTATAGCAAAAAATGTAGGTCGCCATTTGAAAATCAAAAGTTAATATTCGTTTAATCTACAACGAACAGGGTAATAAATTCTGAAAATGGCCTATAAATGTTCCTTTAACGATTTAATAATGGATAAAAAATGCCGAAATAAGATTCGTTTAAGATCTTTGGGGATAACAGCCAACGTACATTTTGTATCCAAACATTTCTATTTGAATTTAAATATGCACATTTCGCGGATTAATTACGGCCCACGTAAATACATACAGACTAATATTATAACAATCGTTTCAAAATAGTTTACGTAAGTCGATACTATAATACTATTTATGAACAATAACGTCGCATTTTTAGTCGGATACAAGCGTAAAGAGGTTAAATTGAATCGTTCGTTAAGAAAAAACAACGTTTGACTATACTCGAGGATCGAAAACAAATACGTCTTATTCAAAAAGCATGTACGGTAAGCGATTATAATAAAAACCAAAAACAGAAACGACGCAGTTTTTTCGACGTTGGTTCAACAATCGAATAACGGGCAATTTTCTAAACGCGGTTACGTTATGTGACCTACTAATTGTAATCCCATCGTAGACGTAAACGTTATGGTAATACGGTTCAACGCTCCGAGAACACTGTTTTACGATTAATCGATGTGTAATTTAATTGGGCTCGTCGGTGAACCACCACTGTGGATCGTTATAAAAACTACGGTCGTGCCGAAACCGGTGCTAAAATACGTAGTACATTGTAAAGGTTGTAAGACGGTTGCGTGTGAACGCGCCCGACATATTTAACAAGAAGGCGTTACGTTTTTTTTTTCGTTTTTATCATTATCCGCGGGACGGAATTTTAAAATGTATTCGTAGGGAAACTAATAGTCGTCCGTTGTGTTCGAAATATCGTTTATTAAACATCCAAAGATGATAGAAACACGTCGGTACGATATTCGTTGAAATATATTTTTAAAAATAAACGTTCGTCGTAGAGTATTAATGTTATAACGAATTGCATAAAATTGATTATTTTATAATCACCTAAAACCGACACAGAAAAAAATCAAACGCGCGCATGAATGCGTACAAATACTAAAAGCCCATGCGGGGCCGGGCATTTGCCCGATTCGCCCGGGCCGCCGAGTTTCAAAATCAAAAACCGAATTTTATAGAAACAGTAATTACTTCAGATTCGGCGAGCGTTTTTTTAGTGAAACTATAATTACAATCTGAAACGTCCTATTTTGCCGGCCAACCCAATGAGTTAGGAGGCGACCTCGATGACGTTTAATTTGTCGACACTTCCAATTTAATCTATTATTGTATTTCTGAGGGCCATTAAACTGGGAATAAAATTGCACGGTGTTATGTCGCCAAGTAATAAAATACCGACCAAATAAAATGGCTTTTAATAGTGCCGAGGCGTGAATTATTGAACAAATAAATTAATGCCTACTCGTGTTCGTCGACTATAATGACATTTCGTCGTACAGTTACGTCATATAAAATAAATTCTTATTAATACTCAAAATGATAAGACAAAAATTAACCGATAGTTAAAACCGAATATTGTATATACTTGTCGCATTATGCATTCATTGAACGCATACAGATTATCCGATTATGTAGATTTTGAGATTTACATGTTAATTGCCGTAGTCTTGACCTTATTTTCTCCACATAAATAGAACCGAACACAAGAGAGCGTTTTCATATTTTATCCGTATAATAAATAACTACGACGGTACGAACGATATTAAAATTATCGTCGATTTTTATTCGCCCGCTAAATTTGGAAATCATTCAAAAATCAAATTTAAAAAAAAAAACCGTATTTTCGTCCTACTGAAAATTATCGATTTAATATATTATTAAAAAACGTAAAAAGGTCAGTTAAATATTTCATCTCGTACGTAACGAAAAAGAATTCGGTTCCGTGGAATCTATAATATTCGTTTATTTTAAACGTTTAAGATTGTTTTAGGTCCTAAATATAAGATACACAAAACGTTTTAATAATATTGTGTACAAACGTTATAATTGCAAATATATAAATAGATAAATTTCTAAATAAAAAATCTCGCGAAAAATTATCGTAAGTTAATAGAGTATAAGGAAAAATAACTATACGAAAAAAACCTATTACAAATAAATATTAAAACGACGTGCACATTTCTCGTTCCCTTCACCTCGGCATAAACAAACGATTAATTTAAATTTAAAAACCAACAATTTCGTTTACTTGATTACAATTTTATTTTCAAACTTTAATTAAATATTAATAAAGCTGGTTATTCAAACTTCGATGAATACGGTAATGAATATGACGTGCTACATGTAGGATTTCCTACGAACACTGGATAAAATTGAAAATTCTACTAACCGCTAATTAAATTACAATACCTAAAACGTATCTAACAATATCGGATATATTTATAAACTTTTTCAGAATTGCAATATAATTCGCGAAACCTCGTAAAAATAATTTTCATCCGAAACACTCCCGATGAAATACTGAAAAAATATTTTTAAATTGCGTACCATCCGCGTCCGTTTTTTTTTTAAATTTATAAACGAAGACTTTAATCGGTACGTTGACCGCGCGCTATTTGATAATTTTTCCTTTTTCAATATTAACACGATAGCGAAATTGTGATTGTTTCGTTATACAAAATAAATATTTTCGATCCGTATGAACGAATAAACGTATCTGTACGAACTTCCAGTCTGTTACGGTCAGCGGGAGATGCCGTATTGCGGACTCGATTATAATTTATAAAACTCCCGACCGACAATTCCGCGCGTAATATAAGTCGCTAAATAACTAGATCTCTCTCATGGTGACAACGGCGACCACTCGATACGTCGTTAACAGCAATAAAAAACGAAGACGTTCGTTAGTAAAGAAAGACGACTATAATAATATAACGCGCGTTAAAAGAACAAATTGAAACAATTAACGGAAAATACGAAATAATAAGAACGACACGCGCGTACGTAAAAACTAAAACGAGCAAAAAGTGAAAAAACCCAACACACGAGTCGTATTGTGATAGCATGGAATAGAAACGCGCCATAGAGTACACAAACATTCAAAATTTACTAGAATGGGCGCGCTCTATTCCCATAATTCCGTACATAACAGTATTTCTTTCAAGCGTAATTACGTCAGAAAGTTATCGGCGATTTTTCGAGGCAAACGAAAAACTCGCGCGATCGTTTTTCGCGGCAAAAACTCATATATATATATATATATACGCACGTTATAGCGAGTGGTTAACGTAGAGACCATCCCGAAATTTCGGAATAAAAAAGGTCCGATCGCCAACGGTAAATAACCGTACGTATAATAATCGCTAATCAATACACGCGTAACGGCGGAGAGTGTTTTCGTATTCGCGCAATCGGTTCTATACAATCGCCCGTATTAACTTCTTTCGTCGATAAATTGTGTTCCGCCACAATGAACCAATGTTAAACGACAATACGACTATAAACTAGATTTATATATATACCGATTTTCCGTCTTTTACGTCGGTTATTTTTGTTCGAAACAAGACGGATTTTTACAATTATAATACGGTCTCCGCGAACACGAAACGTACTTATAACGAATCCGCGGTACCGTTTTATTCCAACCAATAATTATTTAGTCACGCCGAGTTAGTTTAAATAACACGACGATTATTATTTCCGACTAGGACCTTACGGGTTACGATCCTCAGTGTAGTCCGTGGAAATGTATAAGTTTAAACGAAAGGCCGACATGTTTTTCGCCGCTCGATTTATACGATCCGTCAAAACTGAAAAAGTTTCCCCTCGTAGATTTAATTAACATATAGCGAATCGGCGGACATTGTTCGCAGTACATCGGCGGCGCCTTTATTCAAAAACCGAAAACAAACTTTTCACAGTTCTTATTTCGAACGGGCAACATAAAATACGTTGTCCGTACCTTGAAAACTACGCGGGAAAATCGAGTTTTCGTTGACTCGATTTTTTTTTATTTTTTTTTTTTTTTTTTGTTAATTTATTCGTCGGTTTATTTTATTTTTCAGATGAAGTCGACTACGGTGCTGTACAGATACAACGACATCAGTCGTAAAAACGGATTTTACAGCCTCAACGTAAAACACGCGGCGATTACCGGAGCGATTTACACGTTGGTGAGCGCGACTATTCGCAAAGTTATAGGGGTTTATCGGGCCCAGACTTGTATCGAGTATTACCTATTTCACGTTGAATACGCGTCGATTTAATATAATCGGCGGCAGTAGAAAATCGCCAATCCTTTAAAATAAATACGCGGCTAAAGTCCTTCTTTTATAGCGATAATTTTTTCTGGATTTCGACGGTACGTTGACAACTGAAAGGCAATAGTATCGCAAAACGATTTAACGTTTCGTTCGTGGGCACTCTGTACAACCAATAAACATACCCGTGCCTTCGGGCACGAGCGGACTTTAGATAGTAAAGTATCGGTTGTTTAGTAAGGCCGAGGTGAACGATACTAAAACAATCGTTGCCCCGGGCGCGAAAACGGCCAACGCCGTTAAAAATACGCTGGAAATACTCTAAATACGCCGTTTTTATACAATAAATCGGCAATACACTTACACCACCATACTCGGAAAGCCGTTAAACAGAACTTCGGGTAAATCCTGAATATATATGTTCCGGTAAAACGTAATATTATTTTACATTACCGTCGTTACTCACGCAGGATAGGCTATTATTTTTTTCTCTATTTTCGCTTGCCCATTTAATGTACTAATAAACACTTAACAGCGTGACATTATTCGAGGGAAAAAAAACGTAACTCGTCGGTTATTAATATAACCGTGTAAAATGTGTATTCATAAATATAATCTCGGGGTAGTTTCGAATACGTGTGTCTACAAACCTACGTAGTTTTAAAAATATGGTTGTATAACATGCATTTTAACGTTATGATAACATATCGTTTGTTCACCTACGCGACTATTTGCAGTAATGCGTTTTAAATTATTCGACTCTCTCTCTTTCACACACACACGTGCGCGCGCGCACTCAGAAGGCTTAAGCGAAATATATATGATTACTTTACTCTACATAAATCAGAAAAACATATTTTTAATTTACACGCTTTGTGTCAACGAAATTCGTAAAATACGTTCGCTTGTGTATACATTATGTATGCTTATTCGATACGCGAGTTTGAACAACGAATATTACGTGCTGTTAAATATTTACCGCGTTGTAACATACTACACATTCGATCGTTCACGATTTATTAAAATCATAATTGTTATCGTTGAATCGTTATATTCAGTATGTTATTTCGTTCAATTACAGCGAGTGACGTTCAATCCTGCGCTTCGCGATATCCCGTTTTGAAATAACTTTTTTTTCTATCTCGTTAAAGTAAACGACTACTCGGAATATTTGTGAATATTACGCCGGTCCATTCGGCCAAACATATATATCCCCTCGACTAATTTGCTCAAGCAAAATGGCCGATCATAGCGTAATACGCGTTTCGTTCCTAACGACTTCGTTCGCTACGCAAATACTATCTGCTCATCACTTATTTGGGCGTGTTTTCGAATAAAAACGTTCGACGATTTGTCCGCGGATCGATCGGCGACGTACGCGCGGCACTCCGGGTAGGCAATCCCGGTACAGTCAGTCGCCGCGGGTCCGGGTCACAATCCGTAGGTATATCCGCGACGGCGAGTGAACAATATATACCAGCTGCAGTACGATAATGTAATAACTGAACGGAGACCATAATATCCTATTTTTCCGAAAGCCATTAAGTAACGTCCACTATTGACAGTTTACGTAACTTCGTCCGCGTGAAGTATTTTCCCGGTATCAGGGAAAAAACACTCGCGCGAATCCGGTGACCTGAAATTCGCACCCGTCGGAAAATTTCCCGATACACTGTTGGGTCCCTACTGTAATAACTCAAAAATAAAAATAAAACAACAGGGACTGGGGAAAAGAAATACTTAATTACCTATATGTAGGTATTAGGTATAAGTGGGAGATGTGTTTAACTTTTAATGAGTTATTACGTAATTTG
>JAIPRN010003016.1:0-24734 GCA_025469175.1 Geopemphigus sp. TES_GeoC_2020 | reverse complement strand
CCTATTATATATATAGGTATATTGTAAAAACAATTATAGCCACACATGTTAAATTTTCAAAAAATTATTCAAATTTATAAAATTACTGTTTCGATATTATTTATATTTTAAAATATTGAATATATATAACACATAATTATCACATTTAATCATATTTTCTGCAAACAAAATTATACTAAATTAATTGCACGTAATACTTTATACTTTAAAACTGATATTCCAATATAGTGCTGCTAAATTCCTGGTAATTACAATTTGAAATAAAACAAATTCATATTGAATATAGAACTTCTAGAATAATAATCGTATAAAGTGTATACCCATTTAAATGAAATAATGGAAATAAAATTCGTAATGAAATTAATGAACTACGAAGTTTTTACAAACTAATCATTTTGAAATAGAAAGATCATTTCAAAATTTACCCATGTTCTATATTAATACCCGATCAATAATCATATAATAAAATATACAAAATAACTATAAACAAGTTTTCGTGTGAGACGAATACGTAAACTGTGAATCATAAATGGTCGCACATACAAATCCGAAAACAATAAAAAAGTATAATTTTGAAACCTTAGATATTTTTAAACGTTAAAATTTTGTTAAATATTGCATTATTATTTAAAATTTGATAATATACAAACAAATAATTCAATAAACCCTCATTGTTTACAATAATAAAAATTAAAAGAAGCAATTTTTGTTACCAATGAGTTTGCAATAGCATTTCTAGACAAATGCCGATCGATGATATTAATTACTATTAATGTTATTTGTGTAAGTGCGTCTAAATTTTTCCTCAATTTTCACGTATTTTTAATCAAATTTCCTATTTTTTTCTGACACGTTTTTCATATAGTCGACGTCTATAAATTACATTAATTTTTTTAAATTACACGCATACACCTGTCGTACAGTAATTTAAAAGAAGATATTATAAGAACGTTTATTATGGATTCATGATATCATTGAAACCGTTTATTTCTCATATTTTTATTTTATTCCAATAGATATTTTTACGCATTTAAAAATAAACAACGGAAACCTATAGCCTCGTTTTATTTTTTAATCGACGTATATACGTATTGTATACATTTATACTAAAATTATATTGATTTTTAGATTTTGTGTTATGAATTTTTTTTTAGAGGAATAAATCTACACTTCGTTTATTTTTGAGACCCACAAAAAACAGCCTAATTTACGTCACACGTGTAATGCCATGTTGTTATCTTAATATGACTATAAAAATATTATTGAGAATAATCTACAATTGTTTAGAATTTCAATATAAAATGTAAATTAACATTTATCGTCGACAAAAGAAAAATTTAAGTCGACAACATTTTTTATACGTAACAATGAAATAATGAGAACTAAAAAAATATTAGTCTCGGAAAGATCATATATTCATTTATCTTATTATTCTATACGATTATTATTGGAAGATATATCGATAAATTCCAGTAATAATATAAACAACAATTATTGATAGATATAGCAATTTATAAATAATAATAAAATAGAATGTTCGCTCTCGTTGAGCTGTACCTTTTTAAAAACTACATATCAAGATAACGAATAATTCTTGAGCATAAAAATGACCGTTCAATTATTTTAATCGTACCGGATTCTAAAGGAATTCCGCAACATTTAATATTTTTCGTCTTTTTATAGTAAATTTCCACCCTATGGATTTAACAAATTTCATGGGAAAACACGCTATCTATATATATATATAACGTCTACGTAGTTACGTTGTAGTTTTTTTGGTTTTAGACATACCAAATATTTGTTTAAATATTGTGAGACATAAAAAGAAATTTTTATTTGCCACGAATATTTCGTAATGTCAAATAAATTAGGTTTTTTTTTTGAAGAGAGTACGGGCTAACTAACGCAGTGTTTTTATTACGAATGACCAAATCGTAATTATATTTCCGAATCGTTGTTCAATAAACATATGAGTCAGAAAAAACCAGTCCCGTTGAACCAAAGAAAGACGACGCGGTTTGTACAGTCCAACATAATTTATCACGTTCAATTATATTGTCGACATGTCCCGGCGTAAGCTCGGGCAGCACTGGCATAACAAGCCGACTAGATTTCATTAAGAAAGGAAATTGCCGAAATAGCAGCGTGTATTTCCCAAATGTGTTACGCGAAAGGGAAGGAAACGGATACTGCGACGTGTATTTTCGAGCGCCGATACGTTTCACTCGAAATTCGCGGGAACCGTCGCCGTTATGCATTGTAATTGCCCATAAATAATATAATGATAATAATAATAATAATAATATTACGACATAACGTAGTAGATCGGCTCTAGATATTTTATCAGGGACAATCTCAAAACTGCAATTTACATGTTTACTCAAGCACAGCAGCGGTACGTGGTGAATTTTTAATGGTCCGATGAAGTTAAACTTTTGCATATCGACGTGTGCATATTAAAATAAAAGCAATAATTACCGAAGATACTAAGTATATGTGTATATATATATATATCCTCTTCGTACGACCACCACTCATCACCACCACCACCACCATGACATGTCTCTGACCAGGACATGAACGGCTTCAGATCGCAGGCCACTGCTGGCGACAACCTATCGGCACCACCGGAATCTTTTTAATATTCAACACACACTATTGCGAGCAGATAACTTCTGCGTTAGGAATTAATGGAATTATCAACTTTGCTGTACGGGCATTTGCCACGTCAGGTCAAACTTTTTCGTGGTCCCCCACTGCACAGATAGATGATTACAAATTCCATTCGTGTTCACTACACAGCACGCCTGGCGGTCATATAGTAAATCTCGAGACGCGGACAAACGTCACCGACCGAATTTTTCCTTATGCAAACGTAGAGGGCCACGTCAACGTCCCTAGCTGCCAAACTGGATGTACCGTGAAACAAATAACTCATTCTTATAGAGTCTCACACAACGTTTAATCCGGCGAAACGTCACCACAGTAACACAAACACCACGGAGCTGTTGGAAATACTTTTCCAATATTGACACTCACAATAAAATTAAACGATTATTACTCAAATCAAATATAATTGTTTTTATTACTTAAACATATTTACATTTGAATCATCTAAATATTATACTAACCGAAATGCATATAATACGTCCATATACAACTCATATATTTATATATATATATTTGGTGGATATAAATTTATTAAGTAAAGGTCTTGTAGATATTTCAATATACTTCTCACTTTTTCTAAACACCTACGTAAATTACCTTTTTTCAACAAATTGGGCGCCATATATGGCATTATAGTATTCATTAAGGTTTACAAAATTTTAATGATAATCAACAATCGTTGTGTTGAAGTAATTCATAATAACAATTTATTTTTTTACTCATAAAAGAACAACAATCGTATCAAAAGTGTAATCATTTTACATAAGAAACCTATTTTTTTACCATATGTACAGGGTAATAATATTAACATGAATGAAATTTATAAATAATAAAATGATTAATCCTAACAAAAACGAGAAATTAAATTTTTGTATATAAAGAGTAACTGCGAATGAATTTAAGAAATGTCTAGACTCTGTGTATTAAATACAAAAGGTTTTTCAATAAAAGGATTGTTCTTATTATGTTTTTACATCTAGACAGAATATTTTATTGATCACCATTTTCACGGGGAAAAACTCAAACTACATATAAACAATTTACGATATACATGCGGTAATGTATAAAATGATGTCACATAACACCAAAATAAAATTAGAAATTTTAATAGTAAAAAAACAAAAATCATTTATATTTCACGGCTGTTCATAGTAGTAAACAACCAAACTGTCAAATAATAAAAATTACGAGTAGAAATGGGAAAAATTTTATTATTTTTTTCAGGAAAAAAATTTTAAAACACAATAGAATTGTAAATATGAAAACTAATCTCTACATAAAATCAATGAAATCTGAAACCGAGTTATAGTTATGTAAAGTCTACGAAAAATAAGTTGTAACAGATATTCGGAAATTATTTATCATACTACACAAATTATACATAAGTTCACTTTAAACACATTATTTAATACTTCGTTCACAAATAATTATTATACCCAAAAATTGTAAATTTAGTTCAAATTAATACCAATTATGAAAAATTTATGGTTTATTGAATATACATAAATAAAATATTTACATAATATTCATTTATACGTTATAGTATAAAAGAAAATATTTTTTACGAACATAAATGTAGAATGAAAAATATTATAAAATATCTTTAATGAATATATTTTAATAAAATTAATAACTTAATAATATAAAAAACGAACGCTTTTATGTCACAAATTAATAATTTCATGTACGTCATACCACTTTTTGTTTTCTTAGTATTTTTATGTGTAATGAACATTCCGAACACTTTTTGATGTAAGCCAATTGTTTTTAGTAAAAATATTCTCCTAGCATAAGTAGATAAATTAAGTATATTGAATAGGTAATGGTTTTATTAAGCATATAAGTCAATCATTATTTTTTTGATAATATATATTTGAACTATATTATTTACAATTTGTTAGTTTAAATTTACTTCAAATTCACTTGTATTTCATTTAAAATTGTTAAAAGGCGCCTGTATAGTCTTTTACGTTATAATACATAACATTATTTTATAAATTAGATCTTTGAAAAGTTATGAAGATGATTAGTGTGAGAACGCAGTAGTAGTCAAATTATGGCCACATAAATAAAAAAACAATCTACATTTAATTATATATCCGTAAAAATCATTTCATTATAAACATTTATTAAATGAATGAAAATAGAAAGACGTGCACTTCATTCATATTTTTGTAAAATTACGTTCACTTGCTATTTGTATAATTTTAATCTAGTAGTATATGAAAAGTTTCGTTTTAGGCAAATATTATTTTACTTAATACTGGATATATATTGGTTCAATTTTTGTTGTTGCTGAATTGTATTCCCTTTTTCTAAAGAATAAATAATAATAATTATAATAAAAATTGTATTAACAATAAATAATTAGCTTATTATTTAATAATATGTACAGATTCGACTGCATCCAGAAAGTTTTTACAAGAGTTTCTGCAAGATATTCCACCACCCATTATTGGACCAGTGTTCGACAAAACGGTTCCCAATAACGTGACTGGATTAGTTGGCAGAACCGCATACTTACATTGTAGAGTCAAGAACTTGGGAAATCGAACGGTAAATAGTTAAAACTAAAAATCTGAAATAATATTTTACTTAGAATAGTTTAAATTATTCAAAAAAGTAATTTCATTGGATCATACACAATCATTATAAAGTAACTGTTTATATTGTATATAGATTGACATTTAAGAGCAAAATATGTTTTATTTCGAATTTCCCATTTGGAAATTTGGTTTTATTTCGTAAATAGTTATTAATAACAATCATTATTTATAAAAAATAGAATATATTGTGTATATATTTTATATATACACAATATATTGTGTAAAATACATATAAAATAAACATATTTATTTAGTAACATTTAATTATGACTAAAAAAATGTAGTTCGAAAATCATCATTAATTTTAAACAAATCGAATTATAATAAAATTAAAATATATAAATTTATTGAGAGCAGAAACAACATAGAGATATGAACAGTGTATAGAAAAAGACTAACTTTAGAATTTTGATATATGATTTTCATTATTTAACTACATCAACTCTTATAATTTAATAATAATAGTAAATAACATTTATTTTCAGTATATATATATATATTGCAAAAATAATATGTATGACAGGAAGTAAATAACCGGCCTATCTGGAAATTCTCCAGTTTTCCTTATAAGACAATACATTTAACCCAAGATTTTGATTTCTATCTGATCACTTTCTAAAATGTATTCCCTCCAAAAATATTATAATTAAAAAAAATTAATAACTAATACCAATCAATTTATTTGTAGCTAATATACATACATATATATATATATATATATGTATATGAATGCCTATCGATAAATCCGATAATTAATTAGTGTATTTTATACTAAAGAATTCTTATATTTTCCTGTTTTTGAAATTATCAAAAAAAAAATTCGCGAACACTTTAGAGCACCATGATCCATCTATATATTTAAAGTAGGCATTCCTATATAAATGCATTTTTAATTTTTTTTTATATTACAACTTTATCATAGATTTTCATAAATAATTGAAAGGTAGGAACTCATATAACACTAAATACAGTTTTATGTTCTATTCCGATAGTCAGCTAAAAATAACTAATGAAAGAAAGAATAAAAAATAAAACATTTACCGTTACATTTTTTATATTTCTTTTTGTTGAAATGATTTTGAAATTATGACGATAAAATTTTTCTACTAACAGATGTACCGATTGTTTGTGAATTGAATGTATATTTTATATGTTTAACATTTTGGTATACGTTTTCTATCGTTAAAGTCCAATATAAATATCTCGTAAAGCAATTGTACTCCTTTTACGATTTCAAGAATATAAAAACAAAATAATGGAAATACATTCGCAATATCTGGGAACAAAAACCTCGACCACAAAAATATGAAATTTAGGGAAGACATTAAAACCAGGGTTAGTTAAGGAATTGGTACGTATAAACGAATCAATTCATTGATAAATAAGATTGAAATAACATATTGAATTTTTATTAATCACGTTATTTTAATTTCGCGTTAAAACTCTAGTCTATATATTATACTTTTTACTTATATTCAAACATCAGCACACTAAAATGAATACACAAATATTAAGAAAATAAAAACAAACGCTATAAAGATAGTAAAAACAAAAACAATAATTTTGTGAAATCTTTATATTTTTGTTCTTACATATATAACAAAGAACTTCAGAAAACTAAAATAGTTGAAACTGTAATTTGAGAAAATTATGAAATATTGTATATATGTTTCATTTAATAATGTGATTAGAAAACATCTGTTCGTGAATATTATTAAGGTTACTAGTTATCATTTTGTTTTTTAGCGACCAGGTGTTGCAGTTGGACAAAAGTAATCTTGCTTGAAATTATAATTGTCGATAAAAATGTATTAAAATATGACGTAACGATCTAAGCCATCGTGGAATTTCACTTTCTTAAATATTGTTTAGAACAATACTGGTATAAATAAAAAGGTTTTGTAGGCACTTGGTGTGAAGAATTACTTGTGGCCTCTTTTCCAAAATTTACTTTAGTTATTGTGGATTCATTTGGTTTTAAGAGTCCCTTATCAGTGATGCACCTTACCCAGGTTCCTCTGTTAGTTGGGATACTGGGTCTAAGATATATTTCATCCCTATATATATATTGATATCTATATATATATATATATATATATATATATATATATATATCAAATAAAGTTTTAGTAAAAGGTATTAATAAAATGGTTATGTATAATTTTAATGAAAAATAACGTATCGTTTTGCAATCTTAAACGTACATATATATTACTTGAACAATTTGCATAATAACCGGATGTAATTATGAACAATATTCACGTTATAAGCAAATGAAAAAGTGTACAAAATAAAGATGGCGCGGACATCAAGCATTGTTATTTCTTTTACATAAAATTATATGTTTATTATTTTTATTTTAAATAAACAAATCGTTGAGTTTTACAAGTGGTTATAATCGTAAATCGTTTCCTATAGGATATTAAATGTATATATATATATGCATCATAATTTACAAACTTACAGTATAGAATCAAAACAGCTTAAACTGTATTAATAATATCTAATTATCTTCCATAGTCAAATGGTATTTTAAAATGTTTTTTAATGTAATACACACAGCCCCTTTAAAGTAAAAACAGCATTTGGGTTCAATTTCTAAGCAAATAATAGGACACATAGAGCACAAGTAACATATCCATGACCTGAAATTGTTTATTAGGAAAAAACAAGTTGACTAATTAGAATATTTTTATCCCGTCCAAAAACAAAAATGAATTTCTGCGACGAACTTTTATTAAATTAATGTTAATTTAGTCACGAATACATTTTGATAATAATAGTTTCATTTTTCTTATTATCATTATTGTGATTAAGATTATCATTTAATTTACTACTATTGGTTTAATTGTCGTACATATATTCGTATATTAAATTTATAATATTTAAAATTTGAAGTAGCAACATATTTTTTTTTCGAACACTTAGACAATATTATATTTATCGTAATTTATACGATACATAACTGTATTATCGAAAGTTATAATATTATCATATTATATGTGACATATAATTGTTCTAAAATCCTTTTCACAAAGCAATAATTATTTCAAGTAAAATGTTCTAGTGTGATTCATTTTAATGGGTAATAACCAAATCAATAATATGAGTAATATATATATATATATATATATATATATTATATAAAAATATTTTTATATAATGCATAAACCCCAAAATATTTTTATTTAGAATAGTAAATATCAGTGTTACTAGTTAAAAGTGTATTAATAATAATAATTGAAATGTTGTTGTAAATCATTAATAATTACATTATGCATTCGTAAAAATTATATAAAATATTGACGAATAAACAACTGATATTTTTGTTTGAATTATTTAACTTAACTGTGATAATATTAAAATAATTAATTTTACAGTAGTTTTATTTTTGTAAAAATCGTACAATTTATAAATTAATACAGGAATTCCATCAATTATTATTTTTTAACTATAAAAATATTAAATATATGAAATAACTATTATAAGTAAAACGGTTTTATTAAAATCTGAACATTATTTATATATTTAGCACCCTCTATTAAAACCTATTTTTTAAATCATATAAACACATTTACAATTGATAAATTGATAATAATTTTAAATTGTATACCTTTTTATGCGTTCGTAGAAATATTAGTAATAGATATGTAATAAATAAAGTTCTATGAAACATTTATATTATAAATTGATAGAATATAAATTCTTGATTATTTTTAAAATAAATGTTACTTATTTTCGTTTTTAATACACTCAGAAAGTTTTTCTTAAATTCCCAAATTCTCAATATTTATTTTAGTCATGAACTGTAGATAGCGATAAACAAACTATTAAAAATAATTGAAAATTACACAGTGATTCAATATAATAATAATATGATTTAGTTAACTAATTCAGCGCTTAACAACCAATGATGCGAAAAGAATCATTATTACAGAGATATACTTGATATTTCGTTTCCTTTTTGATAAAAAATATAAAATAATTATAATCAACGTACTTTTTTGTTCTTTCTCAATAATAACTAAATTCGAAAATATATTTAATAAAATATACTTCTTTTGATTAATTCCAGAAACACTTACTTTGTATATAATGCATTTTATTGATGTATTAATATTTTAATAATACAAATAGTGAATTTTACTGATAAAATATACACTAGATATCTTTTAATAAATATTGAACACATACTTCAATGTTATACCATTTTTCTCGTTTTCCATTCTTTATAATAATTCAAATTATAATAAGGTTATAAATTATCGTTTTTGGAATCCCAATAGACCATTTTTAAGAGACATTCATTTACCTTCGGGTTTAGTATTCCAAACCGTACTCCAACGGTCATCATTTTCAACTAGTCATAAAAAGAATCTTAATTGTTCATCATTGCAGTTATACGTTATACATATATATTACATGATATAAAATGTTTATAAATTAACCACGTGAAATTATGAATTATAATAATAATAAATATAAATTATATTATATTATAAATAATAATAATAAAAATAACGTGAATTCAATTTTTTTTATACTGATAATATTCGTGAAAATATACTTATTATTACAATATAAGTTAAACATAACAATTCAATTCATATAAGTTTTCAATTAAAGTGAAAAAATATATATGAACACAAATTAAACAAAAAAAAATTTTTTTTTAGACGAAATTTTAAACGTAATATTATTTTGAATTCTAAAATAAAAATAGGCTATTGTATTCAGAAACGATTCTGAACGAAAATTGTAATTTGGTATTATAAATTAAAATATGAATTTTGTAATATTTTTTAATAATTATACTATCGGAATAATATTTAAATAGCCAGGACAACTCAAGCGCTTAAATTAAAAATCGAATAAAAGCATTTAAAAAATTCTATTAGAATCATTGTTTTTGGAAACAATGATTACGTTGGCGAAACAATTAAACACGATCATTTTAATATTTCACTATAAAATATTAATTTAGTACAAAATACATAATTTGTTGAGTTAATAATATGATAAAATTAATTAAGTTAATTATAGCATTAGTTTATATCGATCTTTGCTAATTTCATTTTCAGTTATTAACAATGTAGTTGTAAGCATTATTACGATTAATATTAAATTATGATAATAAAATACTCCATTATTATTTAATATTACAATATAATAATAATTATAAAATTATAATAATAATATAAGTAAATTACCGTGTTTTGAATCATAAACTAAAATAATACATTAAAACAATATTCATTTCGCATTCGATAAACGAAATTCCGGCACAATTTTAGTACTTGATTGTAATAACAATAAATTTATTGACTCGTTTCAATAATCGAAATAAAATAGAACGAATTTTTAGACGCCTAATTTTTTTTCACGAAAATATTGTTACTCTTACGTTTCTTCGATCTAATGTAAATGTAATATATAGTCTATATATGTTCTTATAGAACAAACGAACTTCAATACTACGATTAAATTTGAAGCTTTATTATATCCATAATTATAAAAACTATGATTAAATCGTAAAATTAAATCAAAATTTTTTCAAAATTTATCTAAATCAAAACATTTAGGCAGATATAAAATATAGTTTACATGAATGACATCATCAGATACTCATCCGATCGCTACTCTTAATATTTAATTTACTCGTGAAAGAGCATTATCACTCTATAAAGCTACAGTCCGTTATCAAAATAAGAATCGATTCACACACATAATGTAAATGTATAGAACACATTTTAAAAGAATATTTTATTTAAATAAATATATTTTTATAAAATCTAATCACAAACTTTTTTCTTATTATGCTATAGTTCAATTTTCTTGTTTAACTCTTGTACGGTTGTACCAACAGCACTACGAGAAAATCAAATGTTACCTCTTAATTTTAATCAATTTTCTGATATTTAGTTAAAATATTGCGTATTATATAATATAGAAGGAGAATTGTTCGGTTACTATAATTAAATAACGAAATTAACGATATACGTGAAAATGTGTGTATCTATGAAGCGGTATAATTTTTAATGTAAATAAAAAATTTTCGATTTGAAAAAATTAGTAATTAATAAATATAATATGATCGTTATTGTATCGTTTGGTCGAACATGTTTTTTAGAAATAGAATATCCCGTACAAATTATATAAAAATTGTTTAATTTACTATCTACATGCCTACGGAAAGTAGTCGATACTAATCTAAACTCCTTTGAGATATATTGCAAAATATTACTGTTCTATTTTTAGTTCCTAAGTAAATTAGATATTAAATTACGACTATGAAAAAAATTTCTCTACACCATAATAGACATTATATATCCTAGTAAACAATATAGTTCTATTCAACGTACGTGTTTTATCGTTGAATCTCGCACTATTTACTAGCCCTTATAAAATCACCAAAATGCAATATATAAACACTCATATTAAATCATACTACACCCATGGTGTATTAATACTAATCGTTCATCACGGTCTATACACTAATCGTAAGGCAATTTAAAAACGGCAAAATTAAATATCATTTAACGGATTTTAGTATAAATCTTGTAAAAACGGCCTATTATGGGTTGAAATATTTTCGGTTTGGTCAGCGACGTAGATGCAAAATTAACACGATTTTGACGAAACGCTGCCAAATTTTTTTCCGTTCTCGTATAAAATGCCTTTCTGAAAACAAAAAAAAATCAAAATCATCCAGACATTATCCATTGGTAAAATTCAGCCGTATTAACCCCGGAAGAAAAGTTGGCCGGAACTCAACCAAACAATTACCCCAGGGGTTCGCGGCATGATCATAAACCACTGACGGATTAAGTGTTACTTAATAAAGTAAAACGTGTATTTGCACGTGTGTATTTATCCATCATGACGTGTGGACGCCGTCGTAATTTAGGCACGTCATCGGAATATTTAGACATAGCACCGGACGACAATACACACACACACACACACACACACACACACACACACACACACACACACACACACACACACACACACGCACATATATACGCATATACGCAGTGTATTACGACAAATAGTTGTTTCTGTCACGTTCGTGTCCTATATACTTTTATTCACAAACGCAAGCACACGATCTTATAGGATGCGCCGTAGTAGATAATCAGATTAAAAGCTATTACGATAACTGTCGGGTGGTTGGGAAGGGTAATATGTAAAAAATGAGTTATAATTCGAATAAGGTTCGTTCCTTCCAGTCGCACATAACTATGTCAACCCCGACGACGATTGTAAATAATTTTACTTTCGTTATCTTTTTTCAAAGTGGTATTTTCACAATTCCTAACACGACTTATACAAATGTAACCGCTTTTTTGTTTTTCTCTTTTCCTATGTTCCTGTTAAAACTATCATACATCCGGCACAGGTCGACCTTTTGCACTACGTGGTATTCACAAGAGATCGCCACCGTTCGCGGATAATGAGAAGAATATTTGAATATTTTTTATATAAGAATATTTCTTTTTGTCGGACACACGGCACATTGTCGCCCGACCACAGCTATTAAATATGACCGTGGTTATCACGTGTGTATGAAGTAAAAAGTAATCGATTGCGTTTTCCCCGTTCTTTTTGCGCGACCGTGTGCACGCGCTACCGGTTAGGGTGCCCAGCAGAAACGACTCCGTGTCGATTAAACAATGAAACAATGTCTCGTTGGGTTTTCATACATATGAGAACGACGGGCGGCTGTCCACTGCCGTTGTCTTGAAACAATTGTATCCATAATGTTCTCTTCTCCTAATAGAAACGCTATTTCCACACCATCACACCGTCTAAATCCATTGGAACTTATCGTCCCGGGTTCGCAAAATATGTATCTTTGATTCATTTTCTTCGTTGTGGAGAGAATAATCTGAAATAGAAATTCAAACGGACGGGTTCTCATACCGGAGTGTTTGACGCATTGTCGCGAAATATTTTATATTATTATTATTATTATTATTGTCGTTATGTTTTTTGACTAAGTAAATGGTTAATGGTAGATGAGAGGGAAAGGAAAGGCTGAAGAGACTTTTTCTAATGCGATACTGAGGTACATGAAAAAGGCCGACATCATATAATTGAGAAAGAAGACTAAGGATCGTAGGAAAAAGATATAGTTAGTGCCTTAACTAAACAACGTTTTCTGCAACATACAGTTAGCAAATAATTTAGGTTAGTCGTATATAAAGAAATCGGCTACGAAAATTTAATAAACTAAATAGTAAAATACCTTTATATTTTTATTTATAATAATCGATTTATATATGTTCAATTTGATCGTCGGGGTCGAAAATTCTACGTGTGTCAAATTTATCCTAACATTTGTGAGCTCTTGATAATAAGCGATTAATTACAATTTCAATGGACGAATTTAATTATTTAAACTTACCCATTTTCTATTACGTGTATAAATTTCTGTACGTTATTTTATAATTTTTACGTTTAATGTTCTCATCTCAACATTGTCTCAATTTATTTAATATTTATTTATATTAATCTTAATTATACATTGTAATTAACTAACATATTAATACTAATATATATATATATATTTCAGGCCCCCCAAAAAGTAAATATAATTTATTTGTTGTTTATATGTTATATGTTTAAATAACATTACAAAGAATGTTTTAGAATAAAAAAATTTATTTAAAATATATAAAATCTGCAACAAAATGTACTTTTTCTACTAACTACTATAATTATCATAGTATACATAATACAAATTGCTGTGAAACCTATAAAGCACATAATGTGAATTCCGTCAATTTAAATCAGAAAACATTTTACAAAATTACGCGTAATTAAAGTTGAATTATATATTGCAATTTCTTATTGAACTCAACTAACAAATTAACAATTTAAATAGGTAAATAATAATAATATTTAATAAATATTCGATAAATATTTAAACCGTTTCTGTTCATTTTCGAATTATTTGTTTTGTAGCATTCATATTTCAATATTTTCCCATCGTAACAATTTTTTCACCATTGAAAATGTTGAAATCCATCGGAGTACTTGATATAATTGATATACTTGATGAAAAAGAAGTCGTAACGAAACTGGAATATACAATCCATAAGGATATATTTCTGTTGAACATAAGTATATCGAATTAGTTGTACGCGTAAACAACGTCATATTTGTTTCTCAATGACAATAATTTTTCTTTACAGCAATAACATTAAGCTCATCAAACATATATACGGAATCCGCAGCCGGGCACGCGTTGTAATCGTATTGTTTATTATTATCATTATTTGTATATCAGTATCTCGTATTCAAGTTCCGTATGAATAATTAACGCCACCGTATCCAGTATACTTCCGTCATGGACGTCATTATGACGTCAGATATTAATGTTTTTATTGAGATTTAGATATCGGTATAAATAAAGCAATTAATAAACGAAGTCCGTTTCGTCTCGTATTTTTAACCGGCGTTATATGTATAATATAATAAAACACATCGTTGTCATCGGCCATCATCACTTTTCTTCAACTAACGATAAATGTACGTACTTTGCGCGTAGTTATAATAATAAACGGGACGAGTTGTATAAGGGTATTCACCGGTTTTTTCATCGTAGTCTCCCGTTGTATAACGTAACGAACGAAAATTTATATTATTCAAATAGATGTGTATCACGAAAGACAACACTATTAATTAATTTATGTTACGAGCCCGGCGCGTGATCGATGAGATAATTTATTTTAAACGTGTCCGGCCGTGCTCGTGTTTACGAAAATACAACAACCCGATTGAATCGCTACGTGGAACAGAGTGACTCGTTTGTCTAGATCACACGTTGTTTATTTTGCCTCACTACCGTTAACGTAACAATAATCGCGTCGATTTTCTACGTTTCGGAAAACATCTACAGAATATCAAAGTTTTAATAGCTAGACAATTTGTAACCAACATTTCAGAATTTTGAACCCCGCCACGTTCCTTTTTTTCTTCTTTTTGACAGATTTTACGATGAAACCTTATTTCCACCAAATACCAACAATCTCGTGAAAATTTCTGGAAATAATGTTTAACTTACAACATTCAATTACAATAAAAACCGAAAAGTGTTTATTCGTACAACATTTATAAATAATAATTCGTAACAATTTTTTCAAATTTTTAACCTCTCTATAGGTATATTTTTCAAATTAATTTTCATCAGTCACAAGTTATTGATTCAAATATAAATTTTAAATTTCAAATTTTAAAAAATGAATTGATGACTATTTGTATTTTACAGCAATTGAATTCTCTGAATTTTTTTTAACCTTAGAAAAACGTACAATATTTGATTCATTAGAAATTCATTATATTAAACATATACACGCACACACATAAATATATGTATGTATGTATATCCTTTAATTATTCAAATAAAATTGAATGACAATTTTATACGTGCATATGAATTACGCATCATGTTTTTATTCAAGTTCAACAGTAAAATAACTGTTTTGATGTTGGTTTATGTTGTAGAGAAAAAAGCGAATTCGTTTATTTTCACTGTTATGTTACACCATTTATTCAATTCTTCTATTAAATGAAACATTGAATTTTTATTTTGATACATACCGACATTCGTTTTAACCTACGATACATATTATAAGTCATTAAATTAAGACACATAACGTTCTCATGTCGTTCTATTAAATTAATAATATATATGTATATATGTGACGTATTTTATAACAATATTTGTAGATGAATTTAGATAAATTGTTTACGTATGCACTATTAAAATGAATCTATATACGTCATCGTATAAGTCAAAAAACTAACAAGTGCCTACAAAAAAGACCAAAATATTTTTAAATGTATTGACATGATGATTTAATACTATAAGCCTACAATAGTAGAAATATTGTTTTTATTTTTATTTTTGCTCAAATATTGAAGTGCATGTCAACAACAACTTTCAAAATAAACATTTAAACAAGTATTAAACTTATTATGGATTTTATTTTTCATATAATATGTTAAATGTTTTTTGATATTTTACTTTATTTAACTAGCTTTTACATAAATTCTGTAATTTTGTTTCGGTTCTTTTCGAATCTATGTAGGGTGTATCCATAATCTATATTACTAGGTTAGTTAGTTACTAATATTTACTATATTTATCTCCCTATATATATATATATATTATTTTATTTTTTTTATTTAATATTTTAATACATTACCCGCAGGGGTACTCTGCAAAGAGAAACGGGCTCGACGAACACATGGACCCTAGTTATTTGAGGTTGTAGCCTGATGGCAACATATTTTGCGTCTCAGGTCAGTAAAGAGTATTAAGATCTGTACATTGAAGCAACTTCAAGTCCCTATGGAATGGGATAAGAATACTTCCACGGCCCCTCAGCCAGTCGAAAGAGGCGACTAATGAGGTTGCGTCAGGTTGAGAACCGGTGTGAAAATGCAGTCAAATAGTATGAGAGGTCCAATAAATCAAGTGGGCGGTTTGTCCCATCTCGGATTATTTTAATACATTGTTTACGATATACTATAAAAGAAGCAATTGACAAAATTTTTTTTTAAAATTGAATTCACTATATTCAGATAATTTTATTTGAGTATAATTTTTTTATTATTTTCTTGTACTTGTAAAAATATTATTTTATATTCAAGATATATTTTACTCGATAATTATTTTTATTATTTATATTATTTAATACACAATCTGTAATTACTATTTTACAATAAGTGTATGTGATAGAGATAATTTGGCTTGAAGGACAGGAGATAAGAAGCCACCAATTAGAGGCACTTAAGGGTAGGAGTTTGTTCTTAAAATGTTAGTAAGAGAGGATAAGATTAAATATCAGGGAAGGGAGGGAAGTATACAAGTTTTAATTTAACATGTTACGACACAAGGTACGTTTGAGCCGCCTTCTGGGGTCACCAGGAATAGTGTTGGTAGATAATTTGGAAATCAAGGTATTGTAATGATTATAAAATTTGGAGTGTAAGCGTTTGTAGTTGGTTTTTGCGACGTTTTGAACTGTTGGAATGGCTAGGTCTCTATGTAGAGTATTGTCAGATACATAATATGGGGCTTTGGTTATTTAACGGAGACATTTTGATTGGAACATTTGAATTTTGTTTAGGTTTGACGGTTTAGCTACACCCCATAGTTGAATACCATACGCCCAGATTGGTTTGAGTAGAAGTTTGTATAAGAAAAGTTTGTTTTTAAAGTTTATGTGTTGTGATGTGAGTAGGTAACGTAGAAGGCGAGAGCGGTTAATTAAAGCAAGTCTTTTGATGTGGATATGGGTTGCCCAAGTTAGTCGGCGGTCAAGATGTAGGCTTAGATAACGAACGTTTTGGCAAATGGGAGAGGTACATTGTTGAGGTAGACGGGAGGGCATACTATTTGTCTGAGTTTAAATGTACAATGGATGAATTTTGCTTCGTTGACTTTTATCCCCCAATCTTTATACCAGGTTGATAATAGATTGAGGTGATTTTGTATGAGGTTTGAGGCCATGTTAGGATCAGATTGGATGGATAGAAGAGCCTTATCATCGACAAAGTCTCCAGTTGTAGTGCTGGGGGTGGTAGGTTGATCTGAAGTCAATAAATTGAATAGTAGAGGTGCTGATGCAGATCCTTGGGGAACTCCAGCGTGAATTGGTGATATTTTGGATAAGGAGAAGCCAGATCGTACGGATTAATATCTGTTTTCTAAATAAGATTTAAATAAAAGAAAATAGTATGGGGAAATATAGAATTGAGTTTGAAGAGGAGTCCTTTATGCTACACTCTGTCAAATGGTTGTGCTACATCGAGAAAAGCGGCCGTGCAAATAAACTTTTTTTCTAGAATGTATGATATTTTATATACTAGGCGATGGATATGGTGTATTGTTGAGTGAATGTGACGAAATCCAAATTGGGTATTAGGTAGGCAAGCTTCTATTAATAGAAGGATACGTTTCAGTATGATTCTTTCAAATATCTTTGAAAATAATGGAAGAAGACTAATGAGCCTATATGATTCGGGAGATTCAGGGGGTTTACCAGGCTTGGGGATCATAATGATAATTGAGAATTTCTATAGAGTAGGAAAGTATGACAGTCTAAACATGGAGTTATAAATATGTGTTAAAAGGAGTAAAGTTTTTCTGGGAAATTGTGTTGCTACCTCTGCTGTGAATAGATCCTGGCCTGGGCTTTTATGCCAGGGTGAGTTCTTTATCGCATATTCACTAGGTCAAACATGTTTGGGTGGTAGAGTCATGGGGAGTGGGCAGGATAAGGAATTGTTCACTTTTTCAATTTGGGAAGGAGAAAGAATATTGTTGTGTGGTTGGAAGGTGGAATGGAGGTGGTGTCGAAATATATTAGCTTTTTCTAGATCAGTGACAGCTCATGTTCCGTCAGTTTTTTTTTTAGTGGAGGAACAGATTGTTGAGTCCGAAGGATTTTCCTTGTTGTTCGCCAAACAATGAGAGGCAAACAAAGCGTTTGGTAAAATTTTCTGATCTAACAGAGGCAAGGAGTCTTTTGAGTTTATTAGTTAGATTGTTTAGTTTACGTTTATCCGATTGATATTTAGTTCTCTGCCAAGTTGCACGGGCTCTTCGTTTTTCTGAGATTAGGATTCTTATATGCAAGGGAAGATTCCTAGTGGGGTTTGTAGTTGGGATAGGGGAGAAGCAAGACCAGGCAGCTTCTTGTATTAACTTTGTTAGGAGGTTTACGGCTTCATCTATGTCTTTAGGAGATTTTAAATTAGTATTGGGATTACATTGATTGTCAAGGATGGATCTAAATTTATCCCAGTCCATTTGACCTTGGATGAGACTTGGTTGTTTTGGTTTATTTAGAGGGAGAGTGTCAATAGTTATGAGGATAGCTGAGTGATCAGAACAGAGATCGTTAAGGTCAGTTGTTAGGCTATGTAGTCTGTTGGGGATTTTAGATATGAATATGTCTAGAATGTCTGGTTTTTTCCTGGGTGAACTGGGTCAATATGTTGGCGATGGAGGAGAGTGTACTTTATAATTATGATTTCGTGTTGAGATTTCGAGTATGTTCCCACGAGGATTGTTTACACGACATCCCCATTGTATATTTTTTGCATTTAAGTCACCTCCTATTATACATACATGACCAAGAGTAAAGAAGAAGTCATTGAATTAGCTTAAGGTTATAGTGTGGCGTGGGGGATTGTATACTGCAAATATGTTAAGAGGGGTGTTGTAAAGTGTTATCTGTATGCCACTGGCTTAAATGTATTCCTTTTGAAATTGTGAGAGAGGATAAAATATTAGGGAGGATTTCACTATGATGGCGGCTCCTGCGTGTGCTGTGTTATCAGGGTAGTTGGTTTTTTAATATTTAAAAACCTGGCAGGTAAAAGTGAGTAGAGTTGGTGAAATGAGTTTCTGATATGAGAGCAATGTCAATTCTGTTATTTTGTAATGTGGCTAAAAGTTCGTTTTTGTGTTTTGTTAAACCTTTTGCGTTCCAATTAAGGATGAGGAGAGAGTGGGATGTTGCGTTATTATTTGACATTGTTAGTGTTGATGAGACTTGAGAGAACAGAGGTAAGGAGAGTGATAAGAGGGTTTATGATAGATTTGAGCTCATCCAAGAATTTTAGGAGTGAGATTTCATTGTCGTTTATGGGTGTAGTATTCAAATTAGTGGACAATATTGATATAACTTTCATTTATAATTACCGAATTTCATACGTGTATGTAGTATTTGAGAAAATAACATAATATTATACATAGAACTTTAGTAAAACAATATGAGATTTATATGTAAATATATATTCCGATGTATTAATCAATTTACGTCAGAACATTCCTTAAGGCATTATTTTTCTCAGAGCAGATAAATAACAATTTATAATAATAGCATCCTAAATAGTTAATAACACAGCAAGTTAATTACAGTTATTAATTTTAAGACTATTGCCAAAGTTAAAAATTTTAAATTAATTATTGATTGTTCGTTACATCTAGCATCGATTGTTAAATTTGAACAGGAGAATTATGTTCTATAAAACAATTTGCATGAATAATAAATCTTTGAAGACACACTATCTTATAAAATTGATTTAAATATAAATATCTTATTTGAAATGTTTATTGTTTGATAACGGAATATACATAAATGAATTAGGAATGTAAAGTTTTAATTCTTTTGAAAACATGATTCTAAAATAACTGATATTGTTTTAATTTATACTTAAATACTTTAATATTCGTTTTAAAAACCCAGGCACTACTATCGCAATTATAATGTTACTATTATTTTTCTTTCTTGAAGGTAGCCTAGTTAATATTCTTATTGAAAATTAAAGTAATTTCATTATAATTTTATTACATTTTACATTTGCCACTATTTATATCTGTAAAAATTTGGATACAAATTGTTATAAGTAGATAATTTCAGATAGATTAATCGTCTAATCTATCAGGACACCAAGAAACCTTTCAACAATTTCAAAGTTTACAGTAAAACGTAATATTAGACAATCGAATATAAATAAATAAATAAATATATAGATATATATATATAATTTTTTATTTAAAAAAATATTATTGTGTTTTCAATACATACAATAAAGCTTAACTCAAATATTGACACCAATATTTTACTTGCATCATTTATAGCATATCTATTGTGAAGACCACGAATAAAACTAATATTTATTTAATTTCTCCATAAAATATAGGTATAATATATAATTAAATATATATATAATTGAATCTTCTTCGAATCCGTATTCCATACATTTGTGTACTGCCGGCCGAACATAATTAATTCTCACCACATTTTTTATTCGTTTCACAAATTTAATAACTATAAAAATTATGTCAATTTTTTATTATTACTTTAATGCCTTTTCCACTGACCGCCAGATAGGCATACCTGATCTATTTGTAAGCACGCGTTTTATTATTGTATCAATTGTCGTTATAATAATCCACGTATAGTACGTGGATAAAGCAACTAATCGTATTTTCCCAATTTTATTTTTAAATGAATTTTACCCAATTTCGAAATCTATTGATAATTTGTGTCCATCCCTACATTTATCTTAATAAAATGATTAACGATTATATTTAAAAAGATTTTATAAAACATCATTGCCTTTACCCGTGAGATCTTTCACACTAAGACTAGAGTATCTCCGAAATATAAGATACATAAATATGTTACTCGCTTTAATTGTCAAGTATCTTATTTTAAAATAATTATTAAACTTGATATTATATGTATTAAATACTATCAAAATATATTATAAATAACCAGTAAATTGAACGTTACAAAAACTAAAAATACGTCTTAATACTTTCAATTAAATATTTAAGTTGAAAAAATATCATTTGAAGGAAGAAATATATATTTTTTTTTCACAAATGATGATATATCAAAATAAAATACAAAATAAGATATATTACTATACACAAACCAAAATCAAAAATTCATAAATTAATGTCAATAGCTTGAAAATAAATATTCTATTACATTTTTTATTGCATTTTATGAATCCTATACTGTTTATGATACATTTACGAATTTTTAATTATAAAAAAACTTACCTTTTTTATAAAAGTATTATTAATATCCAGAAATCTCAAACGAAGAATTCATAATACAATTTTCTGAAGTCCTTTCAGTAAGATTAATTATATCCATGATTTAACAGTTATTTTCAACTTTATTAAATTTCAATTTTTTTTATCAAATTTTTGATGTGTATTAACAATTTATTTTTCAACAGACAATTATTATTTTAACGGATGTTATCAAATATTTAACATTAAACGTTAAATTATAATAATAGTTTATCATTTAATTATAATGATTTAATCTTAAAGTTTTGTTTTGTTAAAAAATTGTAAATGACTTCAACTATTATGTTTATTTCACAATCTGACTTTAAGAATTCTTAGAATTTAAAATGCTTGGGTATTTCTTTCAGGTAACTAGGAATTATTAATCTGAATAACACTCTAAAAAAAGTACAAAATATTAAAAAAATGAAATTAGTATCTAAAATATCGATACCAAATAAAAAAAAATTGTAATTGAAATTAAGGAAGAATAACCATAATAATAAAATATATTTCAATTGAGAAAAAAATAATAAAGCTTTTTAAATACATTATGTTATATATCTCATTTTATTTTAATTTATTATTATTTAATTATATATATGTATATGTATATGTATGTTACTAAATGAATATATATGATAAAATATTCTCTGTAATTTATTTTAAGTAACAATTTTGATGGTTTCAAAATAAATAAATTTTAAATAGCCATTGGCAATTGATGTCAAACAATTTTCTGAAAGGTACCAATATTTATTCGTATTTTTAACATAAATATTTAGTTCAAACATATATCTTTAAGGAGTTTAATTTATTCGTAAACCTCAGAATTCTCGTGGAGAAGAAAAGAATATTTAGAGCAAGAAAATTAATATTTTTAGTTAAAATTAATTTAAGAGAAACTCAACTTCTTTGAATTATTTCCGAATATGGGAATTCTTGGAAAAACAGTATTTGTCATGATCCTATAAATACGGTAAATTTCAGTTTTGAATTATAATAATTAGTATATTTAGTAATAGTGAAAGATTTCTTTTATAATATTGTTTAATATTTTTGATTTCAAATAAATCGTTCATTTTTATAGTAGATATTTTCCATTCAAAAGAATCACGATTTTATGATTAATATAATGGTACATAAAAAAATACTCCTATTACACGTAGTTCGACCACTGTCATATTTAAAACCCAATAGTGCATAATATACGTATTGTTGGGATGAAATAAAATTAATATCATTCGTTTTTCAAACGCACCTACGATCATACATTATAATCGCAATCGATAAAATATAGTGACAATTTTGTAAAATATATTATTATTATTATATATTTTACAAAATACTTTGGCAGAAGCATAATATTTCTGAAACTGTTTATCATACCGATGTCAAGTTTTCTTTAAGCTCAATAATGTTCATACAATTATTTTAACCAATTACGAAAACTTACTGGGACACCAAGGAACCTAAAGAAATTTTCGTGCCTTTTTAATGTTTTATAAGGAATTCTATAGTTTTATTTTGCACATATATGAAAAAGCGTTAACAAATTAACCAATTATAATAACGAATTGTATGTTATTTTTTTTAAAAGATTTTTCACTTTAAAAAATAAATCGTTTTTTATATTTCCAATTTTTAGTTTATAACCAATATTATCGAATGAAGAATTCATGTATACCATATAAAAGATAATGAATACTGTTTTCAAATATTGTATAGTACGCAATAATTGTTTACAGTCAGACGTTCATATAATGTTTATATATTATATGTATTAAGGAAAAAATTAAGTTTTTATTCGTTATATATATTTTATAATATTCTCGAATAAATTTGGTTTATTTCACTATCATCAGGTATGACTAATATATATATATTTGGCTGGTTATTTACTAAAATATGCCAAAAAAAAACTACATCTATCGATAAAAGACGTTACGTGCGTATGTCATCACATTACTTTGTCAAAATAAGTTCTATTTAACCTGATATCATACTCTAATAATCCTATCATACATCAGAATATTTATATTACAAAATCGCCTATGAACGATATTTGTATTTAATAGATAAACAATATTTTCTCCTCATCCTCTCAAAACAAAGATTATTTATTTGTGTTTCGGTGTGACGAAAAAAAATAATTTTGGTGTAATTTTCTTCAATATACAAGTAATTTTATTAAATTTGATCCATCTATATTTATAATTATCGAATCCACTGCAGAATGTAAGTGAAAAAAAATCATTTTTGGTCGTAGTCCGATGACTATTTTCGATGTAAACTCCTGGACAACGGTAACACGATGCAAGGATTATAGCCGTTTGCACTCTTCTCGGCACGCATACTGTAAGTGTCCGTAATCCGTATGCCGACAAATTAAACACGTTTCCGAGCAACGGTTGTGGCTGGTCCGTTTGTTGAACACGCAGACTCACGCGATATCCATTTACGCTATCTGTTTCCCGCCTATAACGTCGTTGTATATATATACAAAAATTACTCGTTTTAATTTTTTAGATATATTCTTATATTATTGTGTAAATGTTAATAACATATTCAATATTTAAAAATTAATTTATAAAAATACTATTCAAATCATTTTTTCAACCTAAACAAAAATAAAGTATATTAAATCCTTAAAAGAAAATAGGTTAAATAAGTAATTTTAAGTTATTAAAAATTGGCTTCGTTAAATCGTTCAAACTAAGAAGCTATGTATATTTTTGATACTTCATAATATAATTATAATATTCTCCATATCATATATATATATATATATATATATATATATATATATATATATTTATTTATAAAAATTATAATGTAAAATT
>JAIPRN010003015.1:0-24743 GCA_025469175.1 Geopemphigus sp. TES_GeoC_2020 | reverse complement strand
GTGTGTGTGTGTGTGTGTGTGTGTGTGTGTGTGTGTGTGTGTGTGTGTGTGTGTGTGTGTGTGTGTGTGTGTGTGTGTGTGTGTGTATGTGTGTGTATGTGTGTATGTGTGTGTGAAAATCGAGTTCGAACTGACGTGAGAGTATAAAATGTATGCGGTTTGCAGCCGATCAACGTATCGTTTTACAATATTCCTTTTATCGACAAAGACGTTGGAATATCTGCAGTCTTGGCATGTTGAACTGTGTATATATACGTGTGTGTGTGTGTGTGTGTGTGTGTGTGTGTTTGTGTACAGAGTTTTATCTCGGGGTTTTTCCTTTTTTTTACTGTCGAGAAGGTAGCATGGGCGATGGGGAGTCTCTTTGGCGCTTTTATTTACTTTTTTCTTAATCAAATATACATTAAATTGACATGGAGGACAGTTAAATAAAAAATTGAACGTGTCGGTTTTCGACTGTATGGGCGGTATATAATGTATTACATTATAGATAATTCGTTGGACGGGGGAAAACGGATAGGGAAAAACATATACTTATGTACGTACATGTTTATTTTATTTTTACCGGAAATTCTTTTTGACTTAAGAATAGTCACTGTATTCGTCCATTATTCATGATGACAAAACATTTTTGTCCCCTAATGGTCTTTGTGTACGCGCGCGCACACACACATGCACATGAACATCTATGTATATAGTGAAAAAGTAATCGTGACAATATTATAGGGCCAAAGCGCGTAAAACTACTTAGTTTGTCCAAATTATTTTTCGTGCTAATTATTATATTGTTACCTATAAATATACTAAAGAGGCGATCGACAAAAGAACGTAATACATTTTCAACTTTCTCCGTGGCGGTTGTCTGCTGTAAAAGGCGATTTAAAAGGGTATCTAACGTATCCTCTTTAAGGCAATAAGTTTAATCAGTGAAATATCGTCTTACCCAGGGAGTCATGCGAAGTTATGCAGTGTGTGTAGTGGTGACTCGGCGCGCGTTTCGAAAATAAAATCCGATATCCCCTGTCTGCAGAACGCTCGCCTTACAAACAGCTGCAATTCTAATATAGAAGGGAAAAATGAAATGCTTAAACACTAAGGGGAACGCTAAAGCTATATATTACAAAAATATACGATAATATATATATAATATTTTATAGTAAAAGCTATCCGTTATTACAATTCTCGAACTGATTGTCTCTTGGTTTTACAAAAGCAGGATCGAATAGATCCGAATTTGGAGGCGAAACGTCGCGCGTCCGTGCAAAATAATCGAATACATTGATTCGTCATTTTATTTTTGGACACGATTAATTAAACATTACATATTCCGGGAATAATATAAATTAAGGACTTTTAATGTTAATATTATAAAAGCAAATGAAGAAAAAATGTAACTAAACAAAATAACGAATAATTGTTTAAATATATTTTATTCCGATTAACCCAAAATTAAATAATTAAATAAATAAATATATAAACATATATATGTATACATAGGTAACCGTTATTTCGTAAAATCTATTTATATTGTGTAATTTAAATAAATATTAATATTTCAATTAGTTTTTGTTAAAACAATTGGTTGATTATTTGAATATTTCATTGTGATATAAATTTTGATATTAAAGAAATTAGATTTGATGTAATATCATTTGAACGATATACGTATACACTACTGTATAATTAAACGATCTGAATTTTTATAGCTTGAATAATATTTTTTATACACCAATATCGCGTAAAAAGTTGAAGACAATAGAAATTAAGGAATTTTTTTATAAAATGTATTTCGAATCACACTTATTTTACTTAAGAATAGTACGCCACACACAATAACTTGAGTAAATGGATTCGAAATATAGAACGATTATTCAATAACCATAATTATATCTATTTATTAAAGGTTCAATCAATATTTATAGGTATTATTTGATATATTTTTTATAACGGTAATTAATCAAATTGTTGTTATCGGTTTTTTCAATTAAAAACAAACGGAAGTGGTACGAAAAAGTTTAAGTAAGTTACATGTCATGTATGTGACTTCATATTGCGATAATATTACGTATACATTTAAAAGTAATAATTTTAACAACCCGAGCACGAGCATTTTATGTTTATTTAATATTTTGTCGGACGAATAGTATTAATATTATTCTCAACAAATCTATGATGACTGTTTACAACCGCGTTTCTTCGAATAAGTAAATTTAACGAAATATTGGAAGAATACTTATTCTATATAAATAATATATATTTTATAATACGTTTTTGAGTTCACGAGTTGATTTTCAATAGTACTTCAAAATGACCTTCGTGATGTTTTCTATTCTTTTAAATCGTTTCACGTTTACGTTTAAATTGAATTTTAAAGTTCACATTTTCTTTGTGATATTTTCGTTAATTTGTTTAATTAATTAAAATTTCGTAATTTGTTTAATTAAAACCATTCTCAATTCATTTTATCCGTTAAACATGCAACCTTTGAGACGAGATTGGAATTATGTTTGGTGTTTTGGGGGATCGTCAGCCATATCTTAACCGCGTTCTTATTGTCGTGCCCATTCGAGGTAGACAATTACAACAAAGACAATAGTGAGATTCGGTATCGTCCTATTCCGGTCAGCCGAACAATGAACAACGAAAAAGAAATCGGATCGAGTTATAGTGATTGTACACCATAGATTTAGTCGTATCATAAGTTAGGATTACGTTAAGTCATTAACTATAATCAATAGTATTTATTTAGTATTTTACCTGGAAATTATTATTGATAAATATATTGGATATAAAATAGGCAGAAATCGGAACACGAAAGTAAAATTCAATAAAAATACGAAAACATACTCGAATTAAAAATTTTTTTTAATTTAATATATTTTACAGGGTATGCAATTTACGTGTGATAAACAACTTCTGGCATATGACGACGACCTTTGTTGATGACATAAGCGAAATGGCGCGAACAGATACTATGCATAATTCTATCATTTTCCGTGAAATTGCCGCGATTTCTTTTTTCAGTTGATGTCCTCTATGCGGGAGATGATATGGCCGGGAAGTGTTCGCGCACCAATTCCATTAATCATGTGGTCGTGTGGGCCGTAGTGCCGTCCTGTTAGAACCAAAACTCGTTTAAGTCTTCTTAGTCGATTTCTTACATGCATTTCACGAGTCTGGGTTGAAAAACATTTGTCAACATAGCGGTCAGTAGTGACTGTCACTGTTTGGCCTCTCTTTTCGAAAAAATAAAGGCCAATGATTCCAAAACAGAAAACTGCGAACCAAATAGTGTCTTTTTAACCGTGTAGTAGTGGACTTTTATGAAGCTGTGAAGGATTTCCAGTGTCCAGTAACTCGTATTTTGCTTGTTAACCGTGCCACACAAGTGAAAATGAACTTTGTCGCTTGTAAGCAAAAACGCATCAACCGGCATTTTGTGCAATATTTTTCGGCAATAGTCCATTCGAGTTTCCACGGTCTCTTGGTAGCAACTTTTGGACTTTAGCCAATTTATAAGGATAGAATTTAAGATTGTGACGCGAAATTCGTCCTACTGATTGGTCTAATAGGCCAAGGTCTTTTGCGTGTTTTTTCGTAGAACGACGAGGGGACGTAAGAAAGTAGTTACTTTGCAGCTTTAACGTTTTCACGTGCCCTGTCACGTACGGCATCTGCTATATTTAGTTTTATCTTCAGCGCATCCAATTGAATTACTATTATCCGCCCAATGGTTTAATTATTTCGCGGCTGGGGACTGGATGGTGTCTATCCGAGGCCAATCGTTGCGCGGACAACCCGCTGAGTTTCGATATGCGACTCTCCATTCTGGGAAAAAAAGCTTTACAAACGAGCGCGCGTTGTTTATCCGATCACGGCGTGTTTGACACTGAAAATGGCAACGTCGGGTCTACACGACGCACTTAACCCCACTCCTTTACAACCTGAGCAACAGTCTTCTACTTTCGTGTCCTAACGTCTGCCTAACTCGGCATAATATTTTCGGTAGTATCTATAAACGATGATTTGCAATATCTAATCCATAAAGTTATAATTGTTTTTAATAATATTCATAATCCGAGTTTAGATTGGTACGCGCACGTCTAAATTAACGTCTAAATTTATTAGTCGAAGAATTAACGAGTTATTTCGCAACGCGTTGTTTTTGGAACAGTGAGGCATGAATACTATACTCATTAATTCGGCTTTAACTGGATGCCATCAAAATCGAAATAGTCGAAAATTTCGGGTCAAACGTTCGTTCCGCCGTGAAATTCGAATTCGACAAATCCGAAAGGAAATCGTTTGTAAATATAACGCACGATTCGTTTACGACGAGATTTAATTTCGAATTAACGTTTGTTTTAATGTTTGTAATTGCCGAGCGTTACAAATGTGGACGAAAAAAATAATATTGATAGTTCGCCGTCGTTAGGGTTATGCCCGCGTTTACGGAGGACACCACTGTAAAACAAAAAACCGCACCGTGCGCAATACCTCGCGCTTTTAAACGACAAATCGTTTCCGTTGCCATTTGACGAGCTAAGGTGGCGGGGAAATTCGCGCGACGCATAAATCGTACGTACAGAATATGGACGAATAACGAAACGAACTAGCTACGTGATTTATGCGGATGTCGGTTTCGGAAACGTTTTTGTTTTTTTTTCGCGCGTGTTAACGAATTTTGTTTATCAGGATTAGATAAAAACCAAATGTTTTTTCGTAAATTAAAAGCCAGCGTGTAGCTAACGTAAACAAAAACCGGAAACTTTATATTTCCTTGCGTAATACGTACGCGCTTTCTAACTTTTATTACCGCCCAAACTTTTGGGTTGTTCACCAAAGCTACACGCGTACTATTAGGCGCAAGTAGTTACTGTTCAATCATAATCTCATTTTGGTTATTTATATACGTTTAAATAAGTGAAAACTTAAGCGATAAAACCAGTGCAGGCGCATATATAAATTATATCGTATTGTGTATGCTGACGTTGAACTGACGTGGTTTTTCGATCGAGCACCCACAACAGCCCGCGCTTGCGTGAAGTTAAATTGTTTTTAAAGAAAGCGAACTTTTTTTTATTCGTCTCGTTTTTGATTTCATGAATAATTTACGCGCGCATCCGACACAACAGCTGGTCGTGTACAATCGCGATAAAAAAAAACCAAACCATACACCTCTTGGACGGTGTCTGAACACGCTGTCTCGCATCATCCAAATTGTCGGACGTTTTGTAAAATTGTTTTCAACGTTTCGACGTCTTTGTTGGACAGAATGGATTACTGTACGGAAATCGTGTGAAAACGAACGCGAATTTTCGGACGAATGCGATAAACAAGACGGGAATGAGAGAACGAACAATGTATCGGAAATAATAATAGGCGGATATTTAACGTCGGGCGGACAACCGGTAGTTTTCTTCGTTTCCTTTTTCACCGAAACATAATCGTGACTCTCTTCGAACGGAGACGCTGGCGTACGTATTACGCGATAATGACGCGCCTAACGACTCGTGAATTTCGACGACGAGCTAGTGAAATATTTACCATGGTGACATTTCTGCACGGAACCGAGACACTATGTAGCAAACGGACGTGACGTTAGATTTTGGCGTTTTGAGTACGTTTCTTCGTGTCAAACGCGAAAATCGCACGGCTCTCGTACGATCTCTCCCGTAGTCCCGCCGCACGCGCCGACCGGCGTAGGCTAGGTTGTATACGGTTGCCGGATCGGCACACCGCGTGCGTAATGGACCCGTTACGACGACGGAGACCTCGAAATAATGATCGCGACGTGTGTGATTATATGTATGTGTGTTCTATGTACGATCGGGAGGGACAAGTATGGAACGGTTGAAAGGAGTTTGTAAATCGTCGTTCGTCGGGGTCGTGGAAATTATCACCCCGACAACGAGATATGAAGTGTACGAGCCCCGGCGTATATCACAATACATCACTATTGAGTTCCCTATACGGATGATTAATGTCCCTTGTCCGCTGCTCGGATGCGCACTAATTGGAATTAAAACCCAACCTGCGCCACGACGGTCGCGTCCGATTTCATTTATCGGTAAAATTGGCGAACGATTGCGATTTGCCCATACACGAAAATGAACCGACGATGGGACTATGTTTACGTTCATTATTGTTCCACCGGAAATCATACACGCCGATAACGATTAAATAACGATCACGCGCTGCACACGACAAATTGCGACGCGAGTTTCTTCGGTCGTACGAAAAACGACGAAAATTTCGAAACGGACTACGGAGTGGTCGCGCTCAATTTTGAAAAACTTTTACACGGCGAATGAACGTGAACGGCAATTCCTTGTACACACAATAAAGAAACGCGCGAATATCGGTACCTCGGGAAAGAATCGAATGAAACGTGTCACAGATACCGTTCGATTGAAACATAAGTATTCTCATATATATATGTACCGAATTTTTTTATTTCGGAAATTCGTTTGCGCCGTTTTTCTCGTTTATCGCGTATAGTCGCAACGATCCGGTCCGTCGTTCTAGCCACCGAAATTTTTGTCCGCAACAAAGGCCCGATACGAAAACGGTTATACCAAAATCGCATAACGGAGGTTTCGTTTTGTGAATGGCGCGTGAACGTCAAATTTGACTCGCCAACATCGCGCGTAACATTACCGAATATTCGGTCATCGGGACTTTTTGTGGAAATTATGGTCGAAATACGAATAAACCCAACGGGGCAATAGCGATAGAATGAGCGAATATTTTAACAAATTTACGCGTATCGAATTAAACGCGGGCGTGTACTCGCGTTATTAGTTTTAAATAAAACACGCGGACGTGTTTATAAATAAAAATCGTTTTCAACGCGTCGTACTTACAACGCGTATATTACGCACGAATATTACGTGGGGTATGGCACAATCGCGCGTACGTCAAAACCGTTGGGTATTTCGTTTCGAGCGCTGAACAGAATCAATGTGCGTACGATCGTGGATCGAAAACACTTTAAACCTATACATAATACTGGTTCAATTAGGTTATTTCGATTAAAATCATTACGCTCGTGTATTAATAGAATCACCACCGCGACCGTTGTTGTACATAATATCCTGTTTTTTATGCGTCCAACGGACAACTGAGTCGATCTATATAATCAAATATATCCGTTTACGACACTAACGCCCAATGGATAATTGAAAAAAAAATCGAAGACCGAAAAATCCTTTGTTTCCCTTGATTACCTTTTTAATACGTTTTTGTATTCATTACTTCCTACTATTACACACACACAAATATATACAATTATATTATTTACACGGTGTTGTAGTTTAAGTTAAACAACGCAATTTTATTATGGTCATCTGTTATTGGTTTGGGACTCGTTTAGTAGTCACGTACAATCATAAAACTGCCGATTATAAAATATAATAATAAAAAAAAGCGATCGGTTATGCAAATTACGTTTGGCCGATTTTCTGAAATATAGAGTATTTTAATTTTATTATCAACCTTCTTTTTCGTCAGCCACGGAAAGAACCTTTTCCGTTGGTTCGATAATAAAAATCACGGGCAATTTGCTTTCGCAAAATGTTTTATTCAAATAAGAATAAAAATTGTCTTACGTAAATATAGCCAAAACAAACAATTTATTTCGGTTTTTTTCCACTTTTTGTAATTATTATTTCTGTTCTATTGACTTCTCTGGTAGAACGATATTAACTCTAATTTACAGCGATAATATTCACATTATTATTAACTCGGTAAACATAATTGTAAACAACAAATTTATTTAAATTCGAGTAAATAAAAAAAATTGATTATACTCAGACCTTTTATCACTAAGCTAAAAGGTTAAACACTTTATTGTAAACACGTTTTAATGAAAATATAGCATTATCTCATTTTCATCCAGATTTTGGTCAATTAATTAACAATATTTTTCAATAAGAATTTTTAAATCTTTTGGTTATTATGTATTTGTATGCAAATGTAACGTTTTAAATTAATTACTCTTATGTTTATACGTATATATATATATATATATATAAATTATTATCTTATTTAAAAAGTAAAATTTATTTTATATGTTTTGAAAAAAATTTTATGTTTTGGGTATTTACATGACAAACAAATACGCTTATTATTCGTAATTATTTAAGGCTAAACAAAAATAAAAATACGTTACCATACCTACCTAGTATATATAATACAAATTTATAAGTTCCGTTAATTAATATTTAAATTCTTTTATTTAATAAGATAATTATATAATCCCTATTATATTTTCTAAGCTTTTCTTGCATTATAATCTATAATTATTCAAATTAATAGAATAAACTATATTTAAATGAAAGATAAATCGAAAAATTAATATTTTATAGCAAATAATTTTTAGACCCAGAAAACGTTAAAATATAAAATATTTTTTTATTTCTATAGCAACATTATGATAATTTCAAATAATATTAATTACTTTTTTATATAATTTTAAAAATTAATTTAGACGATTCTTTTAAATATCGCAATTTACGCGTATATTTACTACGTTAAATATTTGTAAATGTATTTTTAGTACTATAAAAAGTATAATATTAATTAAAATTATTCGTTAAATAAACGATTATTTCGTGGAGTTTAATTATGTTCAACTTCAAAATGCCTAAAATTATTTCAATAATTTCGGTATTATTTTCACTACATTTTTAATTACTCTACAATTATCGTGTTGTATTACATTATTAATTATTGTTAGGTATCCAACTAAATAAATCGTCAATAGTATAATTTTTATAGGAACAATATGCTATTTTCGTATAAGATGTTTGTCTACATTTTTTGTTCATACAATTTACGCGTGGTCTCATCAGGACATTACCGAATTCGCGTACACAATTCTTAAGATAAAACAAATACTAAAATTATAAACAAATGCTCGTTCGACTAGAACGAAACCTGTGGAAATTTAGGCTTTCAGTTTTTACCATACTTAAGAAACTATTCGGGAAACGCATTACAGATGCGTAATGCAACCAAGGTTACGATATTAATAAAGGAAAAACTCCCGATAATAATACAATTACGTACAATATTATTCTACGATATTTAAAATTTTTCGTTAATATTTAAAAATTGCTGAACAATTGATTTACAGGCATTTAAATCTTAGTAAAGATTCCTAATTTGTTTGTTTATTAAACAAATGTTAGGGCATCGATATGAGTCATAATAATTATATTTTTTAAATCGACTTTTATTTTTAAATAACCATTTTTTTACGCATAAAATTACTACTATCCACAAAATTGTTCATTAAAATACTCGAATACTGTGGTACTAAAAATAAAATAAAAGAACAACATATATCAACAGTCCTGAATATAAATTAATAAACTTACGAAATTTAATTTTAAAGAAAAGTGTTTATGTAAATATCGATTTTTATTCGAAGAACTAATACTTTGTTTAACATTAATGAAATTAAAAATATGAGCGTCAAGTAAACATTAATAAATTGTGCGGTACCTTTTTTAAGGTATTTTTTTGTAATTATACGTATAAATAATTGTCAGGATTTCAGGACACAAAATGAATTACAAATTACGAGTAGCTTTTTTTATTCGAATAACGTATAAGAACTAATAATTCGAACCAATTCCTTTAATATTGGTATCGTATTTCTTGGGATTAATATTGAAAAGCCGATATCACGTATATCGTTGAAAAGGAACGACGAACTGTAACGTAAACTTCAAAAATAGTCTTACAATAAAATTACGAAATGAAATCTACAAACAATGTATTCAAATATATTAATAATGGTTAATAAAAGGAATTTGTTTTACTATTTTAAATATGAAAGGTTCCGGTATAAAAACGACGATTTTTCTGTTGTAAAGTAATATCACTGGCATGTAATCAAATTTTAATCGATTTTCGAACATTTAATATATTTTTTATACACGTCAGAGAAGATTAAAATTAGGTATAAGAAACAGACAATAAACTCCTATTGTTGACGGACTTTTTTTTCCTAATTTTCTCTGTTTGGAATGTTCATCGAGATTTAATTATGTTGACGTTTCCATATTTTTCGTAGAAAGAAAATACCCGTTTCACGGTTAATATTCCCTATAGTTTATAGTATATATCAACCGGAATCGACTAATACATTCAGAGGATTATAAACGATTAATTCGTTGTCTTCGGTGTAATTGAAAAACGTTCGATACAAATTACCTATTTTTCTCGAATGCCAAACTGAATAATCGTTTTTATGATTTTCGATTCAAAGTGAAAAAATAAAACGAAACTACCGACTTCATATTGACCGAAAATCGAATATACCGTTAACCCGTCGGCGTACGTCGTACGCGAAGTGTTAAAGGAAACGTCGCGTTTTCTAACGTATAAGAAATAATAATACATATTCCCATTCGCGTTTTAACGAATAATGCATACCGCAAAAAAAATAGTAAAATTAATGCGGTCCGATGTTGACGACAAATCGGCTTTATCAATAATACGTCGAGAAACCCGAAACGAAAATATTATACGCACGTACGTAACACGACAAGTAATCCGTATACATAAGTGTCGTTAAATGAGTAAACAGATCATTGTTTTGAAAACCTACAAACGCTGATCGTTTTTTATTCTTTTTAACGTCCCTCTTAATTTATATATATATATATATATCAATATATAAATATAAATATATAAATATATAAATATAACCGATTTAAATGGTGAACGTTACAGCTATTGTAACCCACAAATCCACTCAAATATCTATAACTGCGGATCGTTAATTGCGGATCCGCGCCAAATTAAAGTATTCATAATTCGGAATTAAACGGTCCGTTTATAAACAAAACCAAAATATATTATTCGTGGAAAAATATTATAATACCTTGTTTTGCGAGGGATTAAATCGCAATAATACCTGCGCGTCGTTAAATGTATATTAAACCGTTTGTTTAAATGTTTACACAGTTACGCGAAAACTTTGTAATTCTTTGAACTGCTATATAAAACGAGTAGATTTTTCGTATTATTCACTTTGGTGTATTTGTAAAAAAATATTTCAACTTAAACGCCTAAAAAAATATATATACTCATAAATATATATATACTTAATATTATATTAGGTAAAATATTCATATTTCGGTAGCGATTTCGTGATAACTTTCAAAATATGAAATAACAACTAAAAACAAAAAAAACCAACATTAATAAAATGATTTATCAAAATTAAATTAAGGATTATAAACGCTTCGTTTATAGTTGTTTTTTTTTTTATTTTTTTTAAATATAATACGATTTTCGGTACGTAAATATAGTTCAAATCAAAACCGTATAGTTTGTTAAACGGCGGTGGGTGGAGGGCGGATGAAACGCGTAATGTACATATATTGTACGTGTTTTCGGTAAACAAAGAAAAAGGGCGTACGTAACGTGTACATTTTTTACGACATTATACAGCCACAAGTCGTCGATATTTCGGCGAAATCGGCAAATTTCGAAAATTTGACCGGAGACAATAACGTATCGTTGTTTTGTCGTGTTTTTTCGCAATACGCGCGCGGGAACGAGACGCTAATGCGCGTGTGTACAAGCGCACACACACACACGCGCGCGCACACGCCGCGCGAGACCGTAATAATAAGTAAACCTAACCCACACAGACGCGCTCGCGTACAGAATAATAATAACAATAATAATGATAACAACAACAATATGAACGGCGCGGCGGAGAGACCGATCGGCGGGCAGGCCGTCGAACCGCTTTTTTTGCCCCTCTTATTCTTTTTTTAATTCCCCGTCCTCCACGACGTGGCCGTACGGAACCTCGTCCCCGTCCCCACGGCCGCCGTCCGCGTTCACAAGCCCGCGGGACACACGGCCGTAAGATGTGCAGAAATCTCGGCCGACCACGACCCGATGCCAAACACGCGTTCACGTACAGCTGACATTATCGTGTACGTTTCGTATATATTCCGACGATTGCGTTCACGGGTTCAACGCACTGCGGCGCGAATGCGCGCGTGGCAAACAGACACTTTCACTAGTCGCCGGCCGGCCAACCGGCCGGCCGGTTGGTCTATGCGCGGGGGTCGCGGGCGCCGTGCACGCGAAACGGCCTAACCTAATTTCGATAAACCGTTGCGCGCCATCCCCCCACCCCTCCCTTCCAAACCCGCCAGTCAAAAACATCGCACCTGTATAGTAACAGCAACAATCGCGTATATCTATCACACGTCGCGCAATTATAATGATAATAATACCCTCGTTACAGTCGCCGTTCGAAGGTCTCCTCGCTCTCCCACACTGTAACAATTAATAACGTAAATCGGAACGATCGGCCCTCTTTTCGGTAGAGACTGAGACGTTATCTACGAATGTTCTATTCAAACACCGGTCATTCGACTCGAAAACGTACACCGTTCGTGCCGGTAAATGTCCCAAGTACGCTGGCTATGCTCGAAAATCAGATAACACTCGTGAGAGGTTCAACGAACCGAGAGCTCTCGTTTAGAGAATGGTGTTGGCTTTACCCAACTTAGACACCCTTAACGTTTTGAAAACATATAGCTTGGTTTTTGCATTGATGTTCACACCACCGTTCAGTTGGACGATTAAACGTCGTTCGTGTCAGTACGAATTATATTTCTCAATTTTATTTTTGCTTTTTATTTAAAAAATATTCGGCGTGTGTATGAATCAAACAAATTCAACGATACGGAACCCGAAAACTTTTTTCTTTTTGTAAGAAAAAAGTCGTGATTCGACGTAAATACTTAAAATGTACGAAAATTATTCGAGAAAAACATTTTTATTCGGAAATATTACTCAAACGACAGATCGATTTTAGATTTAAAAGATAAACGTGACAAAAACATAAAAATTTAAAACGTTTCAAATCATCTAAATAAACGGACTGTGAAAAATGGAAATGGATCTCGGCAGCCCCACTAACGTGCGCGGCCGTTTCACTTGAATTTATATTCGATAATATTATTACGCCATGTACCAGAAACCTTATCTCTGTATCCCATACACATTATTTTAAGAATCGCCGATAAAATATTATTATCGATCGTTATATGGCAAAATAGACTAAACGAATGTTCGCGTTATTGTTCATTTTTCGAGAGAATAGAAAATAGAAGTTTGAAAAACTTTTGAACGAAAAAATTGACCTACACCAAATGGCTAAATATATATATGTATATCAATTTATAGCTACAGTGTATTGCTGATTGACGTATTATATGCTCAGTTGCTCGTGGGTGTGCGTGTTCGTAAAATCGATTACTGGCAATTTCTATTAGGCTTTATCAGTCCATTTTGTCCACCTCGTAGCCATCATTGTTACGTGGATCAAGCGTAACGTAGAATAACCAAAACCGTAAGGTTGTAACAAAATCATTTTAATAGCTCGCACGCATAAAGATGAAGCGCCAAAAATATTTGCTATTCGCACGCTATCTTGTACGAGAAATTCGTACCGTAAGTTAAATGAAAGAAACTGTTTCGTAACGCCGGCTTATATCGTGAGTGACAATAATAACAGCAATTATTATTATTATTAAAATCGTTACAGTTCGACGGTAAAAAATATCGATTTTACAATGTACCAAAAGTTACGTAATAACACAAAAACTGAAAAGACCAATAAATGAACTAAGAGGGCGTTCAATATTTGTCGAGTTTCGAAAAGGAAACAAAGTAGGGTAGGATATTGTCGATAACGTTGTTCTACCTACTTACGTGTAGTATGTGTCAACGATCGTTGTCGAAGGAGGTGAAAAAACGGTTATACATACGTCACAGTGTCGCTAGTTACCCGTGGAGCGAAAACACGGCGGTTAAGGAAAAGTAAATATTATACTACGAGAAACGAAAAGTTATGGTGGACCGACACACGTTCGCCGTATCAAAATACATTGGTACGTACGGTTTTGGAAAAAAATCAACGGAAACGTGATCGCTTGATAGACGCTTGGTACGAGACGGGCAGGTTTGGTGAAACGAAAATGTAAAACCTTTAAGTTACGCTGACCTAAAGAAATAAATGTCGGATAAGGAAAACTGGAAACAAGGTTGTTCGACGGAATGGTTCAAGTAGCCGATTACCTAAAAAAAAAAAATAAACAACGTAGGGGCTGGTAAAATGAAATAACAAGGTTCAAGTACGATCGTAAGCCAAACATTTCTATACAATACGTATATACGTACAATGCAATATAATTAAATTCGTTACAATAGTAATTAACGAAATGTTCAACGCGCGCTCTTAAAAGCATCGAACTATAAAATTATACCGCGCGATCCGTAGCTTGATGAAAAAAAATATAAAAGTTCGTCATCATGATGACGACTGATTGCCAATATCCTAATTGGTGTATCTAAGAATAGAAAAGTGTGACCGCGCAGTTCAAACCTTGAGGATCTCCATCTCACGTGTAGGGTTGAACTTAAAACATAGAGCTAGTAATACGAAGTCAGAACCAAAATATCGGAAAGAGAAATATAACCCAAACCCACTATTGTGGGGGTGCACGTGTCGATCGATTATGAAGATTCGTACGATAGTCTTACATATAAATTATGTATTATATATTATCATACTTAACTTTTTGTTTAGTTTTCGGTCCGCCAGTTTGTTTCTCGTTACCATTTTTTTTTAAATTTTCGAATTTCTATGAGCTCTATATATATGGGCCTCGATAATAATTTCAAGCTTGTGCCGTTATCCATACCCGAATAATTGTGCGTCAGTCTCAAAGGAAAACTTTGAGTTCTTCTAGCAGACTTATGGTGAGAATATTTACATATTTTTGGTAACAATTCTATGGTACGTACACTTTTGTTCTCGCTTTTTAACGCTACTTCTTTCACAACTCACGGCCACCGAGCGACCAACCACAGCTGAAATATCGTCATCCAACGATGCCTTTATAAAAAAACAAACCGGGCGGCTGAGGGAAATCCTCAAATAACTCCCGTGCGTGTGGCGAGCAGATATTGTAGAGAAAAACTTGAAAGTCGAGCTTTAAGGATTTTGTTTTAAAAATGTCTTCCTCACATGTAAAATTCGTCTTATACAGAGCGATCCCATCGACACCACTCGTGTCGTTATATACGTCATTTTTTATATAATCTATTATAAATTCGACCAGACCTATCACTGAATGGTCTCTACTTGTACGCTTAATTAGCTATTACAATTAATATATACTTCTAAAATAAAAATTACCATAATTAGTAAAATCGATAGCAAGATACAAAATGAATAAATTGGTCGCGTTTTGTACTTACATAACGTAAATCGCTTATCTATTTATCGGATCCAAGGGTTTATAAATTATTCCAACTTTTCGGTTCTTTTATCTCATTATTTTCAATTTTAAGCCCAATTAAGTGACAATTACAAATTCAATTGCATTTTCCCGCTTACTCGCATTGTCGTAAATTTGATTTCCTTTTTTATAAAAAAAATATTACACTCACACCCTTAGCCTTATTTGGTTAAATATCGTCAATTTCTATTTCTTTAACTTTCATTTCGTTCAAAAAAATTACACCAGAATGACTTGTATCTAAGGAAACCTTTTTAGAATCATCAGAACTGACAAAATCACTGCTATTATCTGCTTGTTCTTGTTTAACTTCATAAACTATTTGAACGAATTTGTTTAGCTTTAAATTGTGATAAACACATTTTAAACTTTAAACCAGGACTTCAGTAAACAATCGTTGTTTTTATCATTTTTGTCTGAGAGATTGGATTTTTTATTTATAATATAATCGGATTTTTTTTCGAAAAATTTTCGGTATATTCCCATTACGTTTCAGCTATTACAAAATAAAAGTGTTTTTATATCTTTTTTCTCATACCAGGAGATCTCAATGATTTTCCAGATTTAAAAATATCAAATAGATAATTTTTTCAATTTTCTCCTTAGTCAGCTATATTTATATAACATGTTTCGGTCGCAAACAAAAATAGATACTTCGTCTAATTAGATCGTTATTTTCAATTATAACGAAATTTTGTTAAACTGGATTTGGTTAAAATTTCATCGGCTCTAGAAAATAAATAAAAACTTCTCTAAATTAACGTGTACTCTTTGAATTTGCGTTATATGTTCGCTATTGTTCGCGTAGTCGTGTACAGACACAATATATTGATTTAAATTCAATGTCGTTTAGTTATTAGAACGTAATTTAGTATACAACAATTAAGTTAAATTTAGTACGTATGTTACGTTTTAAAGTTTTTTTTTCTGTAAATAAATAAAAATATATATATATATAAATGCTTATCAAACGTATTGATATTATAAAAAGACGACGTGGTCTTGTGAATGCCTAGCAAATTTCAAAAATAAACTTTTGATTTGTCGCTAAACTAAAAATCGGTACACGTGCTTAAAGCCGTACAATTCGCGTCGCGCACTTTGTATCTGTACATATAACATTCGTATTTTTACGCGAACTGCGCCGCTTACGACACCGGTATAATACCGCGGCATATCGAAATGGATCATTCACCAACCATTACTTTTTCGTTACGTATCGTCGAGGGAACGTGGCGTTTCCCATCACGCACTGACTAACGTACGGCACAATAAAATATGACGGCGCGGACGACTATTCGAAATCGATGTATTTCCTTTCCAACGCACACGATGTCGCACACGATTCACCAACACCATTGTGAATACCGTTGCGCGAACTCCGATTTGTAGGTTATGTACCACAAGTTATAATACATTGTATCTCTAGCATTATGTTGTGCTTAACTATGTATAACGAGCTAGTTTACCGGATAGGTAAACACCTCCTAATTTAACGTACAAGAAACCGTATTGTCATAGGCCGTTCGGTTGTATTTTATACTAACTACCTAACCGTCCGTCCATTTGCGTTTTTATTATACAAACAATTTGGAACACAAATTACGTCCCATAAAATACAGGCACCGGGTACGTCGAAACCGGAAACACGATGATTGCGGCACGCAAAACGTATTATATTTTACGCGGGTTTTAAAACTATAATAAATTTATATCCCTGACGCTGTATAACGGAGCGAACATTTTCGTTGTTGAAATTAGCGTTGACTCGAAACGTAACAAAACAATGTATTAGCTCAACCACCGATACTGACTTCGTCGTTCCTCGCTAGACACAACGAAATCCTCGTACACGTTTCGTATGCCACTAATACCACGACGAATATTTCTATTTCGTTAGTCAACAACAAACGACCGGTATTTGCCCTAAACTAACCTACTGAAACTTTCTGCTGGCGAAACATTCCAAACTTTCGACTTAATCGTCTGGTAAAAGTTTTTTTCCGGCCACTGTTGTACCGATAATTTCGATCAACTATTTCATAAATGGCGAACTCGAACCGTTTTATTCATTTATCGTTGGCGTCTGGGAAACAAAAGAATGACCGACTTGTTTCATAAAGTATCCAATTTCTATACGCAGAATTTAATCTATTTTATTTTATTAATTATTTACACGGGTACAATAGCGTCCACGATTTCCGGCGGTTACAATACTTAGATGCATAAAGTTGATGCAACCTCTTCATAAAACCTATTTAAAATTTAAATGCTAAAAATTTACAACGTTAATTAGCGTTTAGTTTTTCTAGAAATACCCCCGACCTTTGCGAATTAAACAAACACGTATTGTTATTGTGTTTAAAGGCTAAAATATATATATATATATATATCAAAATAGACTATTGTTTAACTTCACCTTTGTGCTTATGAAAAATCTCAAACCTTCAATTTATTTCCTATATCTGATTAAATCCGTAATAAACAATACATATTAAAAATCCACGAAGTATTTTAAAAAAATCTGTAATATCACATTTGATTAAAATGATTATTATTGTCAACATGACGTCGTAAAATATATATTTGAGATGAATATTATTTTTGATTAAGCTATATGACATATTTAAAACAATAATACTATTTTCAACATAATGTTAAATGTTATAAACACAATGTGTTTCTACGATAAAGAAAAAAAAACCGAATGGCCCAGTAGTTAATACCGTTGTTATTATTATAAATATATAGAAAAATATTTATTCTTGATGGAATCTTCGAGTTATTCTAGTTATCAATTAAAATAATAAAAAAAATTATAGATTTCATTCGAATTCAAAATTTGTTTACGATGGCTTTATGATTGGTTGAAAATTGAACAGCCAACTATTACAAATAAGAAGTCATTCCTAAGAGGTTAAAGAAAATATTATAATTACAATACTTTGAAAATGTGATTTATAATGTAGACACGTTTTTTAAATTATATTCGTGAAACAGTACAAAATACATAAAAATATAAGCTATTATGCAAATCAGCTAAACCTTGAATAAGTCGTAAAATAATTTATTGAAGACACTGTATACTAATTATGTTACATAACATTATACAAGGTTATTTTTAAATTTTACTAAATTTTTTTCTGTTTAAACTTTAAATGCCAACTCATCTATTACAACGTTAAAACTATTAAAAAAATATTTATCTAAATATTTATATAAGAAAAAAAAATATATATATACAAATTGTGTAAATAAGACGACTTGATATGAAAATATAACACTAATATCGCGAAGGCAGAAATGTTATTAAATTGTTTCTAAATAATATAATATTTTTCTTTTTTTTGAAAATCACTTTTAATTATTCTAAATAAATAAATGTAAAAGATAATTGATTATTATATTGATAATGTTTCTTTGTTCTCGAAATTGAGTAGTTAAAATTAGTAATTAAAACCTTTTTTAATATGTTAAACCGTAAATGTTGCGCACATAATAAAATTAACGATTATTAGATCTACGCTTTTGACATTGTTTTTCCTATCATGTTCCGTACATAGCAAGCTCGTTTAATAGACATATAATTTTATTATTATATAATATATATATACATATATTATTTATAATATTAATACACCATAACTGTATAGTAATTGATAAGCGAATAAAATAAAATTGCTAAAACGTTGTTCCAAATAGTATAATAATTGTCTGATTCGTGTTATAATTTTTAGTGAATACGATATTTATAAGACCAAGTGTCCTTGATTTAACGGTTATTTGCCGTGCCGAGGATGGTTTAACAAATTATTTTTGTTTAATTGGTTCGTTTTAGCTACTAACTAGAAATAAAAAAACAGATAAATTATAATATGTGTACCCGCTACAACGCAATGGTTTGAAACAAAGTACGTAGTGTTGCGTAAAGTAAGCTGAAAGCGTTAAGATTACAATATTTCGATAGAACCAAATCATTTACATACGTGTGTCTTTTATGTCAAACTACAATGGTATTGACGGTCACTTGCATTACAGTAGACAAAACTCAACGCGATGACATGGTTGTGAAGTTTGTTTGACGTTCAACGAGGAATTAAGTCGGAAATACGCGAGTGGCGTAAACAAACGGGGGAATAATTTTCCCAGAGAATAACCAAAAGCGAACGCGTTAAAACGGTCTATAAATGTATTCGTGTACTTTTGAATAAGTAAACATCGGAAGAACTCGAAAAAAATCGAAACGCGACGCATAGACACGTTTACTATTTAATGTAAAACGAACGTTTTAAGAATATAACTAACGCTGTGAAATTTCAGGCAACCATCTGATTACACGCTCGCGTTAGCCAAACTTTTGACCAGCTCGTTGATATTTTAATCAATATCTGTTACCTTTACAGTTACCCAAGTACACAGTTATACTGTGAAAAAATACTAGAACCGCGGTGAATAAACACCGACCGACGCATCGTATATATTCCTATTATTATATCATTACGCGCAATTTGTCGCGTGCGTTAAACCTAATATTACAAATATTTTACCGTTAACATTCGTAGGTATTCGCGTTATTAGGTATCGGTTAATTATCGTACGTTTAAAACGCTCTTAAAAAGACACGAACAAATAACTACATAATTCGTTTCCGCCAAGTCCGGCTACCTAACCTACATTTAAATACGTACACGGCCTCTGTTGACTGTCGCGATACTTGATTTATTAAATGGTCATTACGTATAAAAATGGTCGAAATTGATAAAAAAATTAACGATTTAAATTTAGGACAGGAAAAGAAGTTAAAAGTAATTGTTTAAATTTGTCGAATTTTTAAAAGTAAAAACTTATACCATGACTTACAGGTTAAAATTAAAAGTCGAAATATTTAACTTAGTTCCTCTAAAGTTGCCCGTATATACGTTTCGAATTTGCGAATAAAAAACTATCATTTCGTTCACAAATACGAAGATAATATACAGAGCAAAAAATATGATTCGTGAATAATTTGCGTCGTTAGAATGTTAGAATTTTTCATTAGAAACAACAGTACTCGGTAAATACTGATATTATTTTTTTAAATTTATTTACACTTAACTTCGTACGAAAAAATTTAATTACGTAATTTCAATAATTAATGACACAACAAATTAACTAATTACATAAATAAGTTAATATTAGCATAAATTAGTAACTAGTTGATGCCCAACCTTCGCTATATTCGTATTAATATTGTAGTTCGTTATATATTTAACGAAAAGAACGCAATATTACGTGGTAACAGAAGAACCGAATATAATATTCCGTTCTATTATTGCCAAGACCATATGAAATAATTACAGTAATCAAACGTGAACGACTACTAAATTTGAAATGTTACTGTGTTCACATTATCAGTAATTAGCTAAAACCATACACGTCCCAGTAAACGTATAATGTAAACGCAAACGAAATTTTCAAAAGTTTCTCGACCTAAAATTTAAAACGATAAAAAACGTTTTTTCTTACTTTTCTTGCAAACTAGAAGATAACGTGTTCGTTGCTACGCGAAACATTACAATCGTTTATTGGAAACTAAATCGCGCTTTTATTTATTAAAAAAATTGTTATTCGGACTTCGGACAAATTTTATAAAGACCAAACTGACGATAAAAGAATTACTCGTAGAAAAAATGACTATCGTAATAATATTACTATGAAAGTTGTGGGTTCTTTTTTAAATGTCTTTAGTGAAAATGGTTATCCATTTTAATATTAATAATGAATTCGTGTTCATTGATCATATACTAAGTATATCTAAAAACTAAACATAAAATGTTAGTGTATTAATTTGAATTGTGGAAATCAATCTTCAGATCCCCTCACATTATTCTACCGACTCTTCAATTATGCGTTTCGATGTATTTTTATTCGAAACTTATAGTTTAAAAACTATGGACTATTAATTATTTATAGTAATTATGAACGTTAAATTACCGAGAAATATTTATTATTTTTCGTTAAAATATCGTTACCGATATCGGCGATGATTATTATTAAGAAACGAAGAACACAACAAGCAAATAAAGATTTTTCGAAATATAACAGTAATAGAAACCTTAAAAACTATTATTATTTTGGTTTTGTTTTTTAAACGTGTACATATTTATAGACTGACTTACTATTATAAACAAATTCAACGCGTAGGTCAAATATCTAAAAATGGACTTTCGTTGTAGACATAATGTTTATGTTAATTATTATAACTTCAAATCCACGAAACAAAATAAGTTAGTCAGTACGTTATATTATAATTGAATATTAACGAAAAGACGAAATGTTTCTTCATTAAATGTATGGAAATTACAAAAGCATTCACGAATAATAAAATGTGGCGAATTGTTTTGTATTCAAAGAACGAAATGGACAAAAGGCAAGAATATACCAAGGTACTAAAGTAACGTTTTATAATTATGCGTGCAAAGAATGGCGATTACGAAAAACGGAGTGAACAGCTATTATAAACATGTGCAAAAATAGAACAAGAAAGAAAACACGGTCGAAATGAAATTTGCGCAATCGGAACATTACAAAAACAAAAGCACCCGGTACCTGAATACTATCATGTATGCGAACGCGGAAATATTAAAAACAAAAACGATATATTTACGAATATTATAGTTCTACGGGGGAATAAAATCGACAGTATTAGATACCAATGTAATTCGATCAAACGCGAAAAAAATACCGTCGGATATTGTTTCGGAATATCCGAAGGGATAACCATAAAATAATAATATTTGTATACGAAAATGATGGAACGGCAATGATGAAAAAATTGAATACGGGACGGCGGGCTGACGTGGGCCTGAATATTGAAACAAGATAGTGGCGTACAAAACTAAAAGCGTAATATTATGTTAAATAGTAAAACAGCGAGTACAAAAAAATTATTTAACATATAAATTAATGTTTCTTTAAACGAAACTTTTTTTATTGCCTAAATTAACGATTAAATTTCGTTTATCTAAATAAAGCGTATTTATTTCTCTTTTCGCCGTTCCGAGTTTAAATATCTTATTTAATATTGACATTTGTGAATAATACATATTCGTCAACATATATATATTATTATTAAAAAACTTTTTTCGTTTAGCTTTTACGTGACGATACGTTATAATATTTATATTTTTACAGTAAATCATTTTGTATAATTCAAGAACGACAGTTAAGTTAAGTACATAGACAGCTGAAATTTGTCAGAATTAAAGCAAATCAAAAAATAGAATATCTCAATTACGAAATAGCGAACTCTTTAGCGTCCAAGCTGTATCGAGACGTCTATGCTAGGTTAGTTAAGTAGGTAAGTGACTATAATTATCATAAAATAACACGCCCATGCTATATAATAGATTAACATTATTGTATTTTAATTACCACGAAATGCTAATCAATCGTTCACGCCTGTTTTATTTGATAGAAGTAATTAAACGACTATTAAAAAATATAAAGCGCAACAAAAATAGTCATGGATATAATTACGAATAATGACGTTCGACATTCGTCTAACGACGTATTCAATAAGAATATAAATTTTCGAGACGGCCTTTATGACGTTTTGACGACGGTATCGTTAAAAACCACGTCGCTTTTTATAATATTTGTTTTATTCGATTAAAAACATTCTGAGCAACAACAGTTGCCGTTTTTTTTCGTTATAGTTACCTATTATGCTTAAAATTATCTCAAAATATGCCAGAGTGTCGTGTGAACTATACATTGATTATAACTGATAATTCCAACGTATACACTTGTGTTCAGAATCGCAAAAAATAATTACGTTATTTCGTGTGTGATCTTCGAACACGCAATTTCTAAAAGATTGTATAAATTGTAATTAAAAAATTATTCAAATAAGTTCTTTCTTGATAACGACAATATATAAGTAAGTGATTTTCGTATATACATACAAAAGTTTAAATTATTTATACTTGTTAAATATTAAAGTATATAGAATAATAGTTTTATTATAATTTATATATCACAAATATTTGTCAAATACAAAAACGTGTATATATCTTATCAAAGGAGATGACTTCAAAGGAATTATAGATTTATAAAATTATAAATTATAAATTTAAACATAATAAACATTCTATAATAATAAACGAATATTACAGAATATGTAAAACCATTTCGATTGAGATTCTTTAAAATATGCAAATATTCTAATAATAACGTATTTGTCAAACTACATTTTATGTTTGTAATAAGCTATAAAATAAAAAAAAAAACGTTTTTTAGCCTAAAATAATATTACTAAAAAAATATATAACCGCCTTATAAAAAAATCGGAAATAATTATACGTAACAAAATAATTTTGATTACGTTAGAAATTAAAATTGCCAAAAATAAGAAAATTGGTAAAACATTGAGAATGATTGCGAAATAGGAGTGGCGATAATTCGTACCGATTATATTTGTAAATATATTTTCGTCCACGCCATTAGTTGAAGTGCCAAAGAACGTGTTATGAGGTTTAGCATCCCAGGTGCAGATATTTGGTGACTGTTGTGGGTTCGTCGAAATAAAAAGGTCGACCAGAAAAAGCGGCATCGTTTCATATTTGTTTGCCCATGTCAATAATTGACGGTTAAAAAATTTTTTACGGGAAAGAAAGTCAGATTCAAGCCTTTGGTTATTGATCAGGTAATCATTATCGAATCGTATCTAATATAACACGATTGTTTTTGACGATTAATTAATTACATTACTACGCGTGCTTTATTATGGCATAAGATTGTATTGTGTTATCACCCAATCACATACAGTGTTATGCTGGAATTAAAACTAAATACAATTTATACACGTAAAAGCCTTTATATCGCTTACATAATTCGATATAATATTATAACTTTGTAATATAATAAATTTTGACGCGCAAGTAAAAACATCGGGAAATTTTTTTAGGTTTTCGACGTCGTTTCTTCTTAGAGGAATATAGTTGAATATAAGTAAGCGTTAATTAAATTGAAAATATACGCCTTTAATTGTTTTATTATATTACGCGTTCTTTTCTAGAAGAATAATCATATTTCCAAGTATACCCGAAAAATAAAGATTGAAACGGGCTAATTACTCGTTTAAAGAGTTTTTAGTATTGTGTCATAGTATAAATCAAACACATTTTGATCTAAATTATACCTTATCATAACGAAACGACGTTGTATTTATGGCAGTAGATAAAGACTGAATGGCATTATACTTAAATTATAAATTGTATCAACACCTATAATGTTTGAAATTATATACATATATATATGTGTGTGTGTATGTGTGTGTGTGTGTGTGTGTGTGTGTGTGTGTGTGTGTGTGTGTGTGTGTGTGTGTGTGTGTGTGTGTGTGTGTGTGTGTGT
>JAIPRN010003014.1:0-24750 GCA_025469175.1 Geopemphigus sp. TES_GeoC_2020 | reverse complement strand
GTCGGCCACGTCCTAAACCTCCATTCGGCCCGATCTCCCATTTCTTCTTTGGTTTTCTCTCTTCAATATTCATCTCCGTAACAGTTCTTATCGCTTCCGACTCTTCTCTCCTCATGCCCAATCTAAGTCTATTCTCGTCCATCGACGCTACTTCTCCTACGTTTCCCTTTACATATTCATTTCTTTTCCTCTCTTTCCCTTGTCACACCCCGCTCGTCCATCTAAGCACTCTCATTTCTGCTACACTCGTTCTCTGCTCTATTTTCTTGTCCACTGCCCAACACTCTGAACCATACAACATAGCTGGTCTCACTTTTATAAAATTTACCTTTCAGCCTCATTGGGATCCTCTTATCGTACAGCACCCCAGACGCTTCTCTTCACTTGATCCACCCACACTTAGAGACCCTTCGTTTAGTGTTTTGTCGAATTACTTATATACGCTAGTGTTTAACGTTATAAATTGTATATTGTTTCGATTATATATTTTACGTAAAAAAAGGGCGTCGCCCGTCAAAGGAAATAAGTAAATATGGTAGCGTACAGCGTGATATATTTTAGGAACGATCGACGATCGTAATTGTTACCAAAACGAATGGCGCGCGTCGTTTACGTAAGATAAATAACAGATATATATCTATGTACGCGATACTTCTCCTCCGACGACTCGAATGGATAGTATTCTTAATCAGGAACAACGACGATTGAGCGTCGGGTTGGGGAAACGCGAGGGTCGGAAGGCAATTAATGGGCGATAACGAGGCGAGACGGCGGTAATAGATATTCACGAACATTCGAGGATTCAGTAAACGATTGTAATAGTATAGCGCGGAGAATTAACGAAATCGGCGGCCGTTAAACATTCACGTCGCAGACCGGCCGTTGTTATAGACGCCGCGTGGGTACCCCAAAGGGAGACACGTTGGACAATTACGAGCGCGTCCCGAAAAAAATATTTCCACCATTTCGCCGTAACGTTTTTTATACGTCGACCGTACGATATAAGGATTTAAAACTCCGAGCGCTTTACGACGAAATCGTTCCCGGACGTGTCGAAGGAAGTCACGCCGTGGCCAGTGACGTACTAACGGGTGTGTGTGTGTGTGTGTGTATGGGGGAGGGGCGTCGCTGATCAAACTCCCTCCGAACATTTTTTAGAATAAATTAATTTCTCACGAGACGTATAATTTTAGTCAATAATAACGACGAACAACTAAAATATTTTTAAATTTCGTTACGATATAACGCGTCCGTTAAAAATGGAATAATCAATTATTAAGTTTATAATAACGCGTCTTGTTTCGTTAGGGTGGTCCGATTTATTTATTTAAAAATTAACGAACCCCCTCCCCTTCCACCGGCCTTCCGGAATTCAGGTCTAAGTACGCCACTGGTCGTGGACCATCGAGACGGACCGAGAACTGTGCGCGCCTTATTGTCGATTAACAACGATACTTACGGACGGCAATCGACAGTTGGTTTGCTGTCGTGAAATCGACGAATCGCCGCGCGTTATCACACCCGGAACCGTATGACTTGTGACGTTCCTGAAACGTAACGGTAAAAAACGTTAACGATATTATAAACGATCGGTTCGCGTCGCATTTAAGGGGCGGGCGAGTGGGAGCTTAGTTATCTCCCCGCGTCAGTTTTACACTATTGCCGCCTTCGCGGGGGATAACAGAGCGCCGAAACCTATTACGGTGGACAGTTTACGTTTGTTTTCCAGTGTCGCCGCGCGCTGTAGGAAAGCTAATATACTCGAGGCGAGATTACCGTTAGCTGTCCCCGCGTGTCGATAATAATAACGTTACGTACGCGTCGTATTTATCGTCTAAGACAATATTAGCCGGTACGTTAGATCATTTTGCGGGTTTTCTTTTGTAGCTAATAGCGTTTCCGGTTACCTATACGTACGTCCGCGAAGTAACGATATTACGAGGACCGTCGTTTCGAAATAGTACACGGGGGCACGTTGCCCGGGCAATATGTATCCAAGTATATTATATTTTACGTACGGTTTTTGTCAGTGATCACACGGCGGCAAACGCGTTAATCACAGACCACAATACGCCACAAAGCGAGGGCCCGTGATAAAAACGGGAAACACGAGGGCTTCTTTTCCGAACCATTTTTGGACGGTTTTATCGATTCGCCTAAATTTAAAAACGAAATCCGCGTGTTCGTCAACGGGTAAATGTCCCGTATGCTATTAATCGTTTTACGTATCGTATTTAGATTAGTCACCGAGCGTTTCGTCGCTTAGCTTAATGTCGAAAATCAACGGAAAACTCGGTATTTTCGCGAACGCGTTTTCCAGCAGGACACGTTCCGATTCCCTTACGTAATTACGTATTCGAGACGGCCTTCCCACTGTAAAGTAGCTTACGACGCACCGCAAAAACAATCGTTACGTCACTCGCGGTATCCGTCGAAAACGATAATTATAAAAGCGCGGTAACGAAACCGTCGCTAAGTATTACGCGCCCGTTAAATACCCGTTCGGCTATATGAACCGAAATAAACGATTCGAGGCGCGTCGAAATTGTAAAACGGACGAGACGTGTTTGTATAATTCGCGGTCATTGACGCGTTACAGCTCTTTTGAAGGGGAAATGTTGTCGAAAAATCCATCGTCCATTAGGTACGTGCCCGAGAAACTCGTATTTGTGTACGTATTTTCGACGCGTATGTCAAAGCGAAGTAATTCTATTCGAAATTCTCGTCCCGTAGTTTTTATTTTTTATTAAAAACGCGTATATTGTAATACGGTTAATAATAATTAATAATAAAACGAATATTCGTTTACGAACCGACCGCGTCGACTTCGCCGCAACGAAATATTTCGAGAACGTAATTTTTCACGCGAAACCGTGCGCGGGAATAACGTACAAAGCGTACGCGATATTATTTCCCGGTAGTATAGACGGCGGCGGTTAAACACGGACGCGGCGTTATTATTAACGTCCCGCCGTCGGCCCGAGTGCCGGGTGGCGAAATAAAATCGTATTTATCGCACCGATAAATACGGCGGAGCGAACGTAACCCACGGCCCCCCCCCCCCGGAATACGGTAACGCGCGTGTTTCGTAATTTATCGTTAAGCGATTCAGAACGCACGTATTCGGCCGTTCGACGTTTCCGTCATTACAAACCGAAACGGGTCGTTAATAAAATAAACGCGCGTAAATCCCGAAATATTCGTCGTTCGAGTAGTATATATATTAATTATATTATACGCGACTACGTTTCGCGTGAAACGATAAATTGTCCGTCCGTTCGTAACAACGGCGGGATTCGGAAAAACGAGAAAACAAATTGCGGCGCTGTACGATAAACGGACCCGACGGTAAATCGCTCGCGCGTACCCTAGACGGCGAACGTTTTACCAAACTATCGTACTGGGGGGGCTCACGGTGACGGCGTGTCCAACCTTTACAGAGGGCTGGCAGACTCGAGGCGTTTAAAGCCGAACGATTTGCCCTTATTTGCTATACGATACGCGCGCGCTATACTCTCCGTATGAGGACCATTTGGATATTGCGCGTAACGCCGGCCGTGGTGACAATCGGCGACGTCAAAACGAACGTCTGGCGAGATTCGTTTCATTTGTCGGGAAATTCGCGAAATAACGTACGAAACATTCGCGCCGTCGAAAATCGCGTATATTATACATATAAATAGGTAGGAAGTTAGGGCTGTGATGATTAGCGCTGGAAGGATAGGGATTAAGGATAAGTAGAAACAGTATTGAGTATATGGAATATGAGTTTGGCGAAAGAGAACAAGTGGATACAGCGAAGAGTGACGATAAACGGGTACGAGGTAAGTTTTATAAAAGCGAGACCAGCTATGTTATATAGTTCAGAAGTGTTGGGCAGCGGACAAGAATATAGAGCAGAGAACGAGTGTAGCGGAAATGAGAGTGCTTAGATGGACGAGCGGGGTGACAAGGGAAAAGATAGGATAAGAAATGAATATGTAAGGGGAAGCGTAGGAGGAGTAGCGTCGATGGACGAGAATAGACTTAGATGGGCATGAGGAGAGAAGAATGGGAAGCGATAAAAACTGTTACGGAAATGAATATTGAAGGGACAAGATCAAAGAAGAAGTGGATGATGGAGAAAGATATGAGGACTGTTGGTGTGTGGATGATTGTGGGAGATTTAGGACGTGGCCGACCCCAAATAGATAAAGGCGAGGGACGAACGCGCGTGTAGATTAATGTGGAACGGTTCGGATCGAATTACGCGTGGTTGTCCGACGCGAAAACCGTATCGACGTTCCATGGCCGATTTACCGGTTCTTCGGTAACGCCGACGGCGGTAACCCGGGTCCCGGTCGAAACCGGGTTCGTCAATATTTTACGACCGAATAATAAGCGCTTCGGGACGGCACTACCGTTGACCAGGTAACGTACGAGTCTGCCGGCGCGTTTTATCGACATTTGGGGACGACGAACGGAGCGTAACGTTAATATTCGTGGAACGCGCGCCGGTACGTTTGACGGACACGCCGCGACGTATTGGACGGGAAAATAAACGCGATTTGGTTTGTTTCATCCACGGCGTTACCACGTACGGCGGCGCTCTATACACGACTCGTTGTCGTCGTACTACTCACTAAACGTCGTCTTCTCAATCTACTCGAACAGCGTCTATTCGCTTGCGCGGGCTAAGCGCACGGTCCAAATCGTCGGCGCGTGGCGATTTACAAATGGACATTATCGCGATTACTTCGAAGCCGCACGGAGAGGGTAGTACGATAATTTGCCCGTGTTTGAAATCAAAACGCGCCAACAATTTCGTTTAAAATTTTCGAACCCGTTCAAAACATCCCGTTAAACTGTTTCGAAGTAGGCCGCCGTTTCGGCGACGAGTTTCACGGCGAATCACCGCTTTCCACGTGGCTCGTTTTTCGTATTTGGAAACAAATAGAAATCGCCGGGTGCCGAAGATGAGACGGTTAGTGGTAGCATAATTCGGCCAGTTTTCACGTACCGATTGCGGACCAGTTCGCTGGTTGTCCATATTAACGAAAAACATTTTTAAACTTTTCAAAGTTGTTAAAAGAAACGCGCGCGACAAAAGCGCTCGGAATTGTATCAAACACGCGGGGTGATAGCATCGACAACATTTTGTATCAGTGACGCCAACTGTCGTTCAAATCGGGTACTTATCGTGCAGCCCTCGTAAGCGAACGTAGGGCAGGGGGGTAGAAGACGGAATGAACGGCGGCGAACGAAATCGTACGGTAAATTATGGGCGGACGGACGTTTATTTACTTCGCAAGAACGAACGTAACAATTGTCCGCCGTTGATCGAGCGCTAAATTCGTATGTTCCGGGATAGTTACGCGAGTTACGTCGTCAACAGTTTTTCGGTGCGGATTAGAGGCACGGGCGCTAATTTTTCGGCTACCTATTGCCGACGGCCAGCGAATCGAAAAATTACCCGGCGTGCTTCTTACCGTCCGTGGCCAGCGATTGGAAATCGAACACGCCGAACGTATACCGTAGTGACGTTGGCGAACGACGAAACGTAATGCGTTTTCGTGGTCGTCGGCTACGACCGTACGAAACGTTCGATTTTTTTTCGTCGCCCCCGAGTAGTCCGCCGTTTCGACTTTTTTTTCAGAAAACGTCTCGCGAACCCTATCTAGTGAGGGTTACCGAGTCGCCAAGTAAACAACAATCAACGAAACGCGTAACCGCCGGAAAGTTTGCCGTACGCGAACGCGTATTTATTATTATACGAAGTTGGCCGGCGCGGCGGTCCGCTTTATGATTTATTTGTCGCGCGTGCCCGAGGATAATTGTTCGGCTAATGAAATTTGTGCGAGGGCGCGCCGCGAATTCAACGTATCCGTCCAATCAGGTTTTTAATATCGCGCCGACGTCGTTTCGAACTTGATCGGTATAATAATAATGTTCATTGAATAACGGGAAAATTATTTATACGCATCGGTGATATTGGCGTAACGGACCTCGTCGAAGAAGCGATTCAAAATCATTTACGTGCCAAAATGCGAACGGAAAAACACGCCTTAATTAGCACGGGAAAACGTTCACGTCCGGGTTCGTCAAAACAAGTATGATTTCGAAACGACGCGTTTTCTTTTCGCTCCTAAATAAACGGTTTCTATAATGCGTTTGTCCGCGAGACGGAGTACAAATTACGACTGAAACGCGTTTTTTTTAACACGTACGTATTTCGAAAAATTCGTAAAACACGTACTCGCCGAAATAAAACGTAAAACGATACGCTCGCCCGGAGGCTTGCCCGTGGCAACCGGACCCGCGACTTTTAAAGGATACGGTCCGGGTAGGGGGACGGAACGACGCGGCACGAAAACGGGCGGGCGCGCAACGTCCGTCTGCCACACACGCGACACTTTTACGCTCGTTTACTCGTCGACCGTAGTATGAAATCGCCGAGATCGCGTTTCGTTATTCTAGAATAGTATTTTTTTTTGCTGGCGCGCTCTACGTTTTTATTCCGTTATCGAAAACGTTCTTTCGCGTTACGCCAAACTTATTGCGTTGCGCCGTACGCGATAATAAAACGGAATAAACCGACCGCGGAGCGAAAACGTTTATATTTATAGTTCGAGCCGTTACCAAACGTAACCGGAGCAGATCGTCGTGTAATACTATAAACGTATATATATATATATCCGTACCGCCTATTCGACCGGAATAAATATTATTAAGCGGAGGACGTCATCTCGTTCAAATCGTTCCCGTATAGTCGGAAATATTATAATCGTAACTATCGACATTTCTTGACACGATATATAATTTGTACGTTATTCGAACTTATATAAGACCGAAACTTCCCTATAATTATTTATAAGTACACCCGTACGTACGTCGGGCTTCGCTCGGTGGTTGTTCTCTTTCGCTACAAATACGTCTATGGCGGGCGCAAGAGGCGTTTCCGATTAAACGTACGCGCGACGATCCGAACAGAAGAAACATCCCTTCGTTGTCCCGCGGGCCGCGACCTATCGTAATTTTATAAACATTTAAATTTCCAGACGGGACCGTAGAAATATACCGCGCGTTTCCTTCTGGACGTTTCTGGATTCGTAACGCGACGATTATTCCGCGCCGTAAATTTTCGAATATATATATAGACGTACGCGAACGTTCTAACATTCCTTTCGGGACCGGCGAGTTTTCTTTAGATTATATCGTCGGATTAGTTTCGTTTATAATAATTCGGATCGACCGTTACAGGACTGTTACATAATTTTCGCTCTCCACCGGGTCGTCATCCACGGACCATATTCGCCGTTCCGGCGTGTATACGCGCGTCCCCGTTCGGCGTACGGATTATTATTACGAGTTTGGTACGATCGTTATTTAAATACGGCGTGACGTCGCGCGACGAAACGAACGGCGGTAGCTAACAACGGGACGTCGTCGTAATCGGCCAACATCGAAACCGGTCGAGTGATTCCCCGAGTGTTGTCACTTACCGTCACAATCTGCGACGACATCATAATTGCGGGAACTGTAAGCGTATTTCCGCGTAAGAACGCGTCGAGAAATGACGCTTTGATAAACGTTAGAATGACACTTGGACGTCGCGGAAAAAAGGGGCCGCCGCCCAGTCCCACGATAACCACCGAATTAACGACGCGCGTTTTATTTATACAAACAGTTTTACGACAATTACGCGGCTATATAAAAATCGGCCGAATCAAACGAATACGTGTTGCGTAGTAAGCAAATAGAAAAATGTGGAAAAACGATAAACGTACAAAAAAAAAAAAACGCTAGACACAATACGCCGATTTCGACGAAATTGAATACGGCCATGAAACACAATAATTACGCCGGCCAGCCAATCCAGTCGGTGGATGACGCGATGTCCCACGGGGGACGGACAACTCTCACGCACTGCCGCCACGTGTCGGTATGCCGAGGATCAAAGGCTGCCAAAGTTCTCTGCACCGGGATTTCTGCGTCTCCACCCGTTCTCGCTGTCGGCGAGCTTGCGTAGTAAGCCGCCGGTCCGCGCGACCTTTTCTCGGTTAACTTTACGAGTGTTTCCTATTAAATTCGTTCAAATCGGCAACACCGGACCGGGTGTAAGTGATTCGCTAATTAACGACAACCAAATAGTTCTCGAACTCGCGAAAACCAATCTACGTAATGATAATCCCTCCCCCACTCGTATCTAACACCTACATACAGGTTGTTAAGTATTTTTCTCCCGAAATCCCGGTTGTTTTCATTTTATTTTCGTGTTTATTACACAATCATGTACGTAGAATCCGAGTCGGGTGAAACGAGAGTGTTATCGTATATATATATATATATATATTCCGCGCGGACTTTTATTTTAAGACGAAACGTTCGGAATATATATTTAGTAAACGTGTTGCCGCGAAAGCGTATTATATTACGCGGTTAACGTACCGTAACACGCACGAATACTTTTACCAGGTTCTGGACACTGTTAAATGTTATCAATAATAATAATAATTACACGGCGAATTCGTTTATCGGATTTACTTCTCACATAATTCATTATCAATGTCCATTCTCCGATTGATCTGTTCTGCGTCGCTATTATGTTTATAGATTGTACGGGCGAATTATTCGACATATTAAATTGGAAACCTAAAGTAGGAAGTAAGTACTTCAATCGACCATTTTTAAAAACACTACATCCCAAAGGCAACGCTTACTTGTTAGACGATCAAAAATTGATTTACGAATAATTTACTTATTTACAAAAAACGTATTATTTTTGTGGGTCATACTGATTTTCCCCCAAAAACACGGCGAATTCGTTTAACGGATTTACCTATACTTTTCACATAATTCATTATCAGAGTCCATTCTGATTCATCTATTCTGCGCTTTTACGTTAGAAACGCGCGCTTTCATTTCATTTCCGAGCGTATCGTCGCTGCTACGAGTTTACGTTATAGGATTCGTTTTGATTCGCGTTCGGTATTAAAAAAACTTACCTACTCGACACGATCGCGTCGCGATAATTGGCCCGTACAAATTGATTCCCTCCCCCAAATCGTTTCAGCTCGTGCCGTATACATCGGCCCGACGTCGAGTTACATTAAATCCCGGCGTTTCGTTTTTTTTTTCGAGCAATATCGCGTCCACTCGACGCGTACGTACGTTTTTTTTTTTTTTGATTTTTCGGACGGTTCGCGACATTTTTCGCGAACAGTTTTTAAACGAATTGTGTTCGCGCGACGTATGTTCACATTCCGTTCGTTGTCCGTCGTTATCGATCGTTTTAAGAACGATCTAACGTAGACGATTGTATTCAGTCGGTACGTTAATCCGACGCGAGTTTCGGCGTCGGCGAGCGAACGGTTTTTTTTCCCCGTGTAATTGTTTTTTTCTTATCGATCGAAATACGTCGGCAACTATGTGGCCACCAGTATATTATACAATTACGCCGTAGAGAACAATAAGGAAATATTACAAACCGTACGTATAAAATACGAAACGGGTCGATGATCGTTGATTAAACGACTATAACGATCGGTTGTTTTTCAAAACGAAATTAGAGTATTACACGTTCGGCGAACTTGTTCGAAAGTACGGCCGTTTCGTCGCGTTTCTCTTCGTACCCGTTTCATAGTTCACTATGTCCCACGGTGAGTGACGGACGTTTCCCCCTTGGACATGCCGCGTGTTGTGCCCTATTACGATCTCGCTTGTTCCCTCCTACACGTTTCCCTCCGTACCGGGTCGTTGTATTTTTTTTTTTACCTCGGCGCTTAAGCCACCGTTTGTACGTTACAATATCGCTTACGTCGATTAGTGGCGTTTCGAATCGAAGGTTTTTCGCGCTTCTTGGTTCCTTTCGTTTTCTCTGTCCGGGCTATCGTATCGCGTCAACGTCCGCCGAATGATTCCGCCGTCGGCACGACCGCGTTTACCGGCGACAACGTCGAGCGCGTAACGATTCGTTATTGGATTTAAGTTTCTTTTTCCCGATTAACTCGTCGCGAATATATTTATCGTATTCGCGAAACGTCGCGTTTCCGTGATCAATGTACGCGTCGACAACCGTTTTATTTGTCTCCGTATTTTCGTTTTAATATATATACGCGTTTAGAATATTAACGACGGCGCGTGCGTGTAATCGTTTTCCCGGCGGTACGTTCGTTTAAAAATCGCTTTCAAGGCGTGAACGTCTTCCGGGCCGTGATAATATATATATACACGTAATGGCGAGACGAGTAGTTTATTAATTAAGATAAAAATATAGGACGAAAAACTTTAAACAAAACGTGTTTATCGTACCGAATTACCACCATCTATAAACGTCCCGCTTTCGCCGAAAACGCTCGAGTTTTTCCACGTACACTCCGCGGTATTATATATTTATCCTCGTTATTTTTACATTTATTAAGAGACGGCCGATCGACGTACTTTAGACATACTTCACCCGCTTCGTACGGCCGACATTGATCGTGTTCAACCGAATTCGGCCGTTCGGAAAGATTTTCGTGAAACTTGTGTTTCACTCGAACGACGGCGTTCGCTTTAACGATCGTCTATACGGACAACGTATTTATGTAAACAAAATATAAAAGTCATTCTCAATTTTAGCCTAGTTTCGTAGCAAAACTCGGGAACGTTTCGTTTCCTTCGCGGCCCGGGCGGCCAGAACGTAAATACCGTGTTGGGGTATTTTTTTTTCAGAATTTTTCAAAAGTATTCGGAACGACGGGCGAACTCGAAGAAATTCCTCGCTTGGAATAATTGCCGAGACCGCGCGCACCCAATTTAGTACGCCGTTCGCGTATCGCGTTACCAGTTCTATTTTAGCGTTCTATTTAAGCGAGCACGCGTCGAATATTTATTCGACTACGTCTGTTAAGCGACGTCTGTTCCGGGTTCAAAACGTTGCCTCTTGTTCGCGTCGTTTATCAACGTTATACGGTATTATTATTACGGAACCGTCGCGTCGGCGTTTCGTCTGTTTTTTTTTCGAATTCGATTTAAACGGCTTTCGGTTCATTATAGCTGGACGCGACGCTAACGTTATACGCTAAACGGGAACAATCGTAAACCGTTGTACGGAGGATGAAATTCGGAACGCTACGTTATTCGGGGCACGAGAAATGGAAAGGAACGTCGACGGAGGTACCTGGCACGACTCGGACATCGACGACGCCGAAAATCGCGGCGATCGTCGCGACGGGACGTTCGATTATAGGGCGAACGATTTACGCGACAAGCGTACGGCGCGGACAAAACGCGAAAATATCTACCGTATTGTACGCCGCGTTTGTCTCGACCGTTACACGTTTTCGTTTCCGTTTGCCGTAAATACGGGTTGGGGGTTGTACGACTTTTCGTCGTCCGACTAAACTCGCGCGTATTTCCCGGCACGGTTCCCACTATACGTTTATTACTTTCGCGTCTATTTTTTACACGGTATTCATATTTCGGGCGGCCTTTTGCGAACGGATCATTCCTAGTACGCGCGTATTTACCGACCAAACATCATTCTGTCAACCGTTATTCCACAACCCGCGTCCGTATCGTTTTCGTAATTTCTCCCGTACCGTCCGTCCCCGGTACGATAATATATATATATATTAAGCTCGCGTCAACGCCTCACGCCCTCCCTCCCCTTAAATCGAAATTTCCCGTTCGGAATATCTCTCCGTAATTCTCCCTACGCACCGTACTACACAGGGCTACGGTTAGGTCGTAGTCGTCGCCGGACATTCTCAAAACTTTCCCCGGTACGATTCTCGAGAACTCGACGTATAGGCCGCGACGACGGTTATTTCCCGTTACAATTCCGGTGTTTAACGTTCGTCCTTCAAAGTCGTTAGCCCCGCGTTTATTGTTATCGATCCCGGGTAATTGATACGCGTTACCCTTTTAAACTTACGGTCGTCGTATCCCGTAGTTTTCGCTCTAAATCGCGGGACGGACGATTAATCATTATTATTTGTCGTCCCGCGTTTCACTATCGTCGTCGAATAATTCGGGCTTGAAACACCCCGGTCGTTGTTTCGTTCTAAATTTAAAAAAAAAGTCCGATTTTTTACGCGCCGTCCGTTTTTGGACACTCTTTGTATATTATCGCGTAATCCAACTAAAAATACACGCGGCGCTCAAATGAAGGTGCCGTTTTAACGGCGTTAAGAGTTCAAACGTTTATTATCATCGTAATAGCGGAACATTCGTCAAACGTAACTCGTCACTCTGACAAAAAACTCGCGATGTTTCCGAGAGTTTCGATTTTATTAAATAACCGTTGCCTTCTTTGTCGGACGATATTTCGCTAAAAGCTTACGCCAGATGCCTTTGTACTACGGGTCACAAAAAAATTGAAATATTTCGTTAAAAACAAAAAACCACCGGCATGTAATTCTCTCTCTCTGCCGAGCCTCTATAGCGTACGTCAAAACATTTGGGTCGTGACACGAAAACCTATCGGTTACTAAAACCGAACGATTCGGCGGTCGATTTATATAAAAAGCTACGTTTGTTTTCCCGTACCCGTAATATTTATATTACGTACGTAACAGACGTTATTCTTTGGACGTCCGTCTTCGTGAAATGAACGCGCCGAGTTGTTTTTATTATTACGCGTGAGGTCGAACGCAGAAATAATCGAAAACGAAGAGCGAGCGATATTATACCGTAATCGCTATAAATAACGATCTGTGGGCGATTCAATTTATAAATCGATACCGCTGATTTTACGGACAATTTGCTGTTTCCAATTAAGTTTTCACGTTACAACGCGTATATACATACGTTACGTGATACGAATAAAACGTATACGTTCTCCGCCGTACACCAGAAAACCGAGCACGTGTCTAACGAACGATCGAAACGATCGACCGCCGAATAGGGTGGGGGAGCCGTTAGGAGGGATCTATACGTTTAAATACCGAAACCGAGTTCGGTGTAACGCGAAAAAACCTTTCGTGTTTTCGGATACTTAACACGGACGTATAAAATAGGAACGGATATTGGAAACGTTCCGAACCGTTTGTTTTCAAATATCGTCGTTCCGCACAGCCGGAAATCCTCGGAGATGCGCGATTAGTATACGACTGCGAACGACGTTACGCGAATTTCAAAACGAATATCTCGCTTGTAGGTCAACGTTCGTGGACGACGAATTTATTTCACGAAATGATCGGCCGGTAGTTCATTGTCGTCGATTTCGCTCGATGAAAGTAATTCGTCGGGCGGCAATTATTTCAAACGATCGGCGTCCATCTCGAATACGGTACGTTTACAATTCGTTATCGATTTTTCGTTCCGGCGTGTACGCCTTACGATTTACAGGTAATTTACCGTACGATATTAACGTGGCTGGGAGAAGCGTTAAGACGATAATTTAAAATCGATATCGACGAACGGTAATTGACGTGTAGATTCCTGAGAAAGTCACCATTTTCAAATCATTGGAAACTTATACGTTTCGGTTTAACGCGCGCTTACTAGTATTTCGACGGTGGACGCGCGCGACGTAGGTGCCTCGGGAATATATTTCGTTTTTGGAAAAATTATAGAAGGAAATACGTTTTGGCGGGGACGTACAAATCGGACGTTAAATTTAAGTGTTCGATGAAAAAAAAAAAAACAAAAACGTCGAAACTTGACGGTGGGTATTTACTATACGCGTATATAATACTGGAAAATATTACGCGGGGAAAAAGAACGGCGGAGAAACGTTTTAAATTCGGGCTAATATAATATTCGTTTATTTCCAAAGAATAGGTTCTTTTTATTTCAACGTCTTCGCGTAATATTCGACATCTCGTTTGGTATATTTTACCGATGCGTCGTACGGCCGTATAAAATTATTTCCGAACATTTATATATTCCCGAAACATACGCGGACGTATTATCCCGCGAAAAAAGTTCCTATTCCACCGCGCGACCTTCCCGTGATAAATTTCCGAGCGAAATAGTACAAATTGTTTTCGCGCGTCCGCCGTTCCCCAACGAGTAATATTCTCGCGTTTGTTTCCGTCGCCGTTCAACCGATTCTGGCATTTTCCCGATTGAATTAGCCTCCCGATACAGTCAGATACCTATTTCTAACAACGGACGTCGATTATTATTCGACTAATCGGACGTTCGCAGCGACTCGTAAAAGCCGGTTACGGAATGTAATAAGAGGACCGCGTAATACGTTCGTACGACTTTTGATCGGTCGGCGAAAGCGGACGATTCGATTTCGCGTATTAGCTGCCGTGGCCGGCGGCGTTTTTCGTCTTTTAAAAAAACAACTTTATTTAACCGTTCGCCGTACGTGTATTGTAAAAACCGACCATTCTCGGTACACGTGGTCGCGTAAAAACGCGACCGTGGTCGACAACGGCGGAGACATTAACGTATGCGCCCGTATCCTACGGACAGTTGAAAACACGTACGTTCGATCGACGACGCGCCATCGAAGAATTCGCAGAGTACACGGCCGGTAGCAAAACACCGCGGAATGACGCGCTTAAACGCGATTTTTTCGAAAATTTTTATTAGTTCCTCCGCGCTTATAATACGATCGGATAAACGAAATAAATAACCCGTTGTTGTCGTTAATCGAACCGCGAAAGACCGACGTAACGCCTCAATTATTACGAACGTATCCACGTACACCGGGATTGGAACGGCGCGGACTTTATAGGGCATAGGCGTCTTAACGGTTAACCGTAAACTAACGTTTCAACGACGGTAAAAATAGCGACCGCGATAAAAGCTACGCCATTACATTGATAACAACTATAGTCGCGATTAAACAACACGGTCAAGTAATAATAGTGACCCATATAAAGTCGGTTTAGTATACACCGCGTTATTGTGTCCAACGACGAGTGTGTCGTTATTTTGTTGTTCGAACGGTCGTTAAAAAACGGAAATAACGAAACGTAATAAATATATAGACGGTAGTAAAAATTGGCCGTCGTTGGCGTTTGAAAATCGTACGTCGTTAAGACGTTACGTATCGGAAAACAGACGCGACTGTGTTGTATCGGACAAAACACTCGTCCGTCAAAACGCACACGTTCCCGGCGTCCATATAGTTGAGGCTAAAAATAGTTTACGCCCAAAAAACCGAATTGGGCGCGACGTGTTTTGATGGCCGTAGTTCCGCGTACATTCGTTAATAGCGTTTACTCCGTCCGACAAGCGACCCCCGTCGCACAACAGGTACGACGACGATCGCGGTAATGTTACATCGGTCGTTGTTTTTCGAAAAACGTCCGGCGAAATTCGTACGCGACGTTGTTACCGGTACCGAACACGCACGCATTTTTGTGCGTTTCGTCCGGTAGTCCGCGCCGTTCCGGTATGGTCACGGCGATCTATTAGCCGGATACGTTTTCGTCCTCTAAAGGACGAACGGACTTTGGAGCGAGAGGAGGAGAGAGCCGACGGTTTTTCGTTCATATTGTTTTCGTCCGAAAATAGCGCGTCCGTGTGTATCGAACGAGTATGGTTAAACAGACGGGTTCCCACGATGTCTTTAAATATTTGGCCAATGACGATCGTAACCGATACGTTTCGATCGACCGCATAAAAATTCCGTTTTACGTGTACATATGGACGGACGATAAGTAGTGGCGCGGTATAGCCGACGGAGGTTCTCGCGCGGTCCGTAAACGCTCGAATTATATAATATAAATTATTATATTATTTTATATAATAAACGCGAATTCGGCGCTCATTCGCCTCGAAACGCTCTCTCGATCAATGCGCGAAAAAACTTCCGTCGGCCGCGTTTAGTATACACGCCCCGGCCTTTATACATAAATAACACGGCCGGCCCGATACGAGAATAATCGCGCCGCCGTCAGTTCGGGACGTGTAAATTTATCGACGCGAACAAACGACGTACGCGAGACGTTTAATTACGAAAACGAGCTTTTATAACTGCGGTCGTTTCGCGTAATAATAACGTAAACAATTGCCGTGCCGCCTCGTCATTTTCGCGTGAAAAAGCCACGAGACGTCATTATCATTTTGCAGCGCCGGCTGAAAAAACAAACGCTGTCCGAGTAACGTCCGTCGAACTAATCGTAATCGCGATATCAATCGTTTATATAATCGCGGACGAACGCGCGCCGTAACGAATTCAACGCGTCGTCTACGGTTTTATTAGCGAATTATTCGTCGAATTCGGCCGGCAAATGTGTTCGGTTACGGAATGGAAACAATACCGGTATTATCGACGGCCGGACATCATTTTTAATACGAATTTTACGCCGCGGCGTCATCGTTGGCGTTCGGGGCTATTTAAATTGACGGTTACGTCAACGACAGAGTTTTCAATACCCGGCACGTATGTACACGCTAAACGATCGTGGTTACCGGCTACGGGTTTCGCTTTATTACGTTTTCCATTTCGTCGTTTTATTGGAAAACCGAAATGGCCACAGTGCCGATAGACGTCGTACGTAAACCGTTCGTTTAATATCGACATCCGTCGCTCCGAACATTTCTAGTCCGTTTTTCTCAACCGGTATAAACAATAACCGCTAATCGACTCGGTCGACGAGCGTTAGGTTCGGTCCGATCGTCTTTGTCGAATTACGCGTACGGGAAAAATGACACCCGGTAGACGAAATAATTACTATCACGTTTTCGGGTATACGTCGCGTTTCCGTCGCCGTATATTCGCCGATTCTCCTAACGTTCACGCCCCCTCCCGGTAAACCTTGAACACCACTCGAGGTGCCCTCGAAAAATGACCGTCCCCAACGACCGCCGCTCGTGAGAACGTTATTGTTTATAATTAACGGGCGCGCCCGGTGTTTTTCTCTATAGCGGAACCCGAAAACAAACGCGAGTTGAAACGAAATAACCGCGTGAATTCAAACGGACGGGCCTGGTCCGCTAGTCGTCGTTTTACACTATTCTCCACGACGGTATCGCTACGTACAACAAAGGTACGACATTTTATTTCGCATAATAAACGCGTTTTCGCGCGGATTTATTTGGCCGGGCGACGAAAATGCCGAATACCGTACATTTGACTACGCGCTAATAACGCTGATCGTCGTACCGACATGGCACGCGGTTAGGAACGGCGAAGAACACGTCGTTCGTCATTGCTCTTCGTTTATATAGGACTACGTGTGTTCTGCCGTTGTACGTACGACACGAATTTATAAAACCGAGTTAAAAATGTACGGCGTTTTTTAAATTACGACGCGTTCCGAAGTTGCGTAACATGTTTTCACGGCGCGTGTAGCGGATACGTTAAGTATACAAAAGTCACGTAAAAATACGTCGAGTACAAAACAAAAAAAAAATAGGAAAAAGAACCGTTAAAGTACTCCGAAGGGGACTTTTTATCCAACGACCGATAGACGACGCCGTTCATTTTTCGGACGCGGCGATAAATTACCGTGAAAACGACTTTAACGTTAAATATTTAAAAACGGCCGCGGGCGTACAAACGATGTACGGAAATACGCGTCGAGAAATAGACGGAACGGCGATCATACGCGTTCGACTTATTCGAACGCGGGCGCTGAACGGTTCGACAAATTACGTTTTATTCGAATAAACTCCGCGTTGTGTAAAACGAAATAGTTTATATAAAATTGTCAACGACTTCCAGAACTTCGCCGACTTTGTCCGGTATTTGAAAATCAAACGGTCGAGTCGCACTCGCGTTTCTTTTAAAACACGACGTTTCGATTAATAACTAGAAACGTTATTAGTGGCTCGTAATTGTTTCGGACGATTTTCGCGGAATAATTTATCTAATCGTATTCGAATACACAACGGTGGGCGATCGGGAACTATAATCGATTACGGAGTAACAATAAGTCTGACGAATAACGCTTTTCTAAACGATATAATAAACTTTCCGGACGGATTTTACGCTTTTGACGAAAATACGTACTTGGACGGCGGTCGTCGTTTAAATGCCGAGAAAGCGAATATTAAACCATCGAAATCCGTTTATGAATTCGGAAAAAAGGGAAGGCCCGCGACACGTATTTCTAAAATTATTTTTCGATTTTTAGTCGTTCGCAACGCGACAATATTTTATTACGCGCGCGCGCGTATATACGCAGGAAAAGTGGTACGAACATACAAGTGGCCTTCATTAAAGAACCGAACGGACGAGCGAATTTCGTTCCGGGGGACGTTTTTTACAGCGATACGAGAAGAGAACACGTTCGACAATGAACTCGGACGCGTCGTTCGTAAAACGCGCGCGGTGCGTTTTTTCTTCAATCGACGACCACCCGTAATTCTTACCGGTAACCATTTTACGAGCGAACGCGTGCCTATTCGAAGCGCGCGCGGTATTTAGGCACCGCGCGCAGTACACGTGTACAAACGTACGCCGAGTACAGTTATTACAAGCGCGCGGTAGACAATAGTGACTTCGGCAAAAGTAGTGTGTATACTTGGCCGTTTCCAACGATTAACAACTGTACATGTAAAGCGTTTAAGGTTTTCAAAAAGTACTCGATCGTCAGTCGAGGACTTTAAAAAGTTTTCGATAAAAACACCGAATACGGTCGTTTTTCCAAATATATTTGTCGCATCGTCGCTCGTAAAAAACGCGTTTCGTTTTATGCAAACGAAATTCGATAAAAACCAAATCGGGAATACGTCGGAATAACGTACGTTTGTATTTCGCGTAAAACGGCTAATAATATTTTCGCGTTATTATCGACAATAACGGCGTATCTCCGCGGCCACATTACCGTAACGACCGATCGTTTCCACTCCGCAGTCGCGTTCTAACCCGCGCCCGAAAAACACGACCTACCGTTGTCTAGGGCGACACTTTGGAGTCGCTTTGCGTTTGGTATCGCCTGTTGTTTATCAACGATTTCAACAAATACGACACGCCGACAAATATTCTCCGCTCTTTCCCGCCTACGTCCGGACCACTTGTTCGTAAACGCGATTTCGTTTACCATCGCCGGGTTTTCTATCCTATCGGTCAGCAACGTATTTCGCCTGGCGTCGAAATCCCGAAATACTTCGGACTCTCCGGTCCGTGACGCGATCGCTACGTTTCCGACGATTTTCGTGCCGCCCCCCTCCCCCACGCAGGTTCTCAACGTGCCCCGTGTATGGTACTAGGCGACAGTACTACAGCGCGTCCCCCTGTCACGAGCAAATTCGTCCCGACGAACGCGGCGACGATAATTCCGACGTAATTCCAAAACGATACGGCGCCAAACGAACGTTCTCGATATAACGAGGACGATATAGTTTTCAAAAACGATTCACGCGAAACATCGTCCGTCGGTTAAAAAAACGCGCAAAATGCGAACGCGACGTGGCGCGGTGTTCGACGGGTAATACGGAGAGCTTATATACCAATTCGCCCACATAGGAGGTGACGTTTATCCATTTCGCGCGTATTTGACGGCAAACGTGGGCGAAGCGAAACGTAAAAAATTGCGAATATTCTCGGCTCTAACGAAAAACGCAGTCCGTTTTCCATCGAAAAGTAATTCTAGTAGAATCTCCAAAAAACCCACTCACCCGGTGAGAAGCCCGGGGTCCAAAACCGACGATCGTCGTCCCGGTCCAACGCTGGTGGTCCCTACGACGTGGTTGGGATAAACAAACCTAACCCCAACCTCCGTACCCGTCGACATTGGTCACGAACGACGGCGTACCTTGAGTGGCAGCTCCAAGCGATAAGAGAAAAGCGCGTCGTGGAAAATCGCTCAGCCATCAAACTCGGGGGGAATCGTCTCGTGCCCCGTGTAACGTTCGGGAATAATAGACGTTTATTTTACGCGACCCGAACAATCAAAACAACGTTTCGGAAGTAACCGACTTGCACGAGAACCGGTCGAATACTTTCCGTTGTTGTCGAAACACGCGTTTGAAATAACGGTGTGGTCATTGTTCGGACCAAACGGATTCGTTTAGTCGGTCCGAAATTATAAATATCGATCTCTCGATTTTATTCGAAAACGCGCGTTCAATTTTCTACAGCGACATTTTACCGTGTAGGTTACATTTATTTTCGATCGATAGCGCGCGTTTAATATCTCCATATTCACAAGGTCGCTGTAAATCGACAACGACACCGTCCGTAAACTAAATTATTTACGAAAGACGACGGATTCGCGAAAAAACGATATTAACGGCGCGAGAGGAGCGTTTTTTACTAACTTTACATTTCAAAATTGAGTACCGACAAACTGTGTAAACTTCTCGAGTACCGTCGTATATACGATTTACGACTACGGGCGTAAATGTCTATATATATATATATGTATAAAGAAAACGTTTTAACGTTGTACGTAATAATTCGACCATAATTCTCGACGTAACTTTTAGCGCGCGGTTTTAACAAGTTTACGAAATTTTCTTATCGTTTCGGTTCCGCTAGGTATGTTCGCGAAGAAATTGCAATTTCGACGGGACAATTTGTATTTTTTATTCGGTATAGGTTTTCTTTTTGATATCGCGAGAAAGGATCCGTCGGCATTCGAAATGATCGATCGGGTGAGAACGCGAAAAATTGTCCGAAAATAATCCGAGGAAACGTCCGAACAACCCATACCCCGCGTGTTCGTGCGCCGTTGGTCCCCCGAGCGTAATACGCGCGAAAAACTATGTTACGTATAACGAGCGTATCGGTTAGGTTCCTAGCGTGGTCGGGGCGTGTACGGTGTGTTCGGACACCGGTGTCCGGTATTTCGGACAAATTAATTGAAAACATCGAACGAGAAAAGCACGATTGTTGTCGTTATATCGTTACGGGTTAGCGAAACGTTTTCGTCGGGTCAACGTCGAAACGGAGAAAACCGTCGTCGGCCACGGGAATGATTCGCGCAGACGGGCGCGATGGAAAAACGTTCGTACGTAGTAATCGTGTGGCGGCGGGCAGGCCCGGAATGACGACCGAGTCGCGTGGTGGTCGGAACGATAAAACGTTCGCGTCGTTTTTTACCGCGCCTTTTGTTCGGCGAAAGCGGCGGACCGTCCCCGCGCGAGTGACGGGCCGCGTATTTACGGTAAATCGAATTGACGCGCGGCCAAACACCCTATCGCGACCGCCCGGCGTTATTTATTACGCGCGGCCCGTGTTCGTATCCGTTACCCGTTTGGTCGCGCTTCCGTACCGTTACAACGGATCGACGAATTGGCTACCGAAAACGTTTCGTTTCTAAAGTGTGCCCACAGAGTTTGCGCCGCGAAAATCCTCGGACTACCGAACCGGTAAAACGTAATTATTTTCACGCGGCACGGCCGTATGGGCGGAGTCCCGCGTAAATACGTCGATAAATGACTACGCGATTTACGAAAGATCGATTTCCGAACGATCAAACATCTTCGAAAGATACATTCGATCGACAATTTGAACCGTTTAAACGCGACGGATTTACGTTTTTACGTTTTCTTACCCACGTAAATATTCGATTACGCAATAATCGTTCCCGTATTTCTTATTACCTAGCCCGGGTGGGGGGGAGTGTTCACGACGAACCGGTATTACATATTTCGATCGCGGAACAACGAGCGCCAATTGACGCGTGGTAGTAACTTAGTCGATATATTCTCGTCGAATTTCATTAAACACCGAATAACGTTCGTACAACGTATTCGTGAATAATTACAATTTCGTACGAATAGGACCACGGGGACGTTTAGTAAGACGACAATTCGTCTCGAATCGTTTACGGGATCGACAATCGGTTTATAAATAATTAGCCAACGAACGCGACGGTTTTTCAACGTTTCGTCGAGCGCGAATAATAAATGTCCGCGTTACGTTACCACGGTCGCGACGGTTCGTATTTTACGTATTCGAAACGAACTGGGCCCGACGTCCGTCGTCGCGTCTACAATTATTCGTCGTCGGTGGTGGTGGTGGTGGTGGTGGTAGCTCGCGAACAGAAAACGAACGGACGCGACGGCCGTTTAACGTACGCGTGTTTAATTATTCGTTAAAACCGTACGATTAATTTTACGTTGCCCGGCGATTTTAACTATCGAATCGTTAGCCGCGAAACGGAACGGAACGTTCGCGAGTCGTCCAAATTACGCGCGAAAAAAGGAAATAATCGCCTTACTGTAATATCGTAAAGTACGCACGTCGCGTGGCGCTGATGTATGATACCACCGCCGTAGGTATACACGCGAATATTCGAATTTGTCATTAAACTAAAAGCGTGTCGGGTACGAAACTCCGTCGTCTATTCGCTTTCGTCAACTTCAATTACGCGTCGTTCTTTTTTGCCCGACCCGCGACCGTACCGAAAAATACGTTTTTAATTTTTTCCTCCGGGCGGCGGGTAATAAGGCCGAATCCGGTTACGCGCCGCTCGTCGATGGTCACGCGGCGTTCGGTAAATAAGTACCGGCGTTTGATACGGTCGTGCGATTTGAATCGGAAAACGTAATTGGCGTTCGTCAAACGAATACGCGACGCACGAACAAAATACGTAATGTATAATAATTTTTTATAACTAATCGATATAAAAAAATCGCGGCGGTACGTTTAATTCTTACGGTATTATAATCGAACAATTTGAATACGGTTCCATTAATACGTCCACGTTTACGTATTTCTTATAGAACACGGACGTGATTAAGTTTCGACGTAACGACGAATTAAAAACGTTTCGAAAATACGCCGGTCACGGCCTATAGGTCAACGAGACGGGGGAACCAATTAAGCCGTTGGGGCCGAGAACCGAAATTTGAACGGGAATCGATTCGGTAATTACCGGTAACCGAAGTGTATTAGCAACGGGCCGTAATTAGGTTCGACCTAGTTGGCCGAGCGGCGATCCGTGCCTTTCGGAGAAGACTACGCGCGTACGGATGGCACTACCACTCAAACACTCGAGTCTATCGAAACGCGTATAAACGTTATTTCGTAGGGTATCTTGGGTTTTCGATTCGAAAATTTGACCATCGGCGTTCGTTGTTGCCGCTCTCAATATACACCGCGCCGTTTAAACCGCGTATTTCGTTACAAAACGGTCGCCACGCAGTCGGCGTCCGCATAAATATTCGATTTTCGTCGTTCGTTTCCGTGAAATGACGATTTTCGCCTGGCCAATGTTTACGCGCACGTGTTTAGGAACTATTCGGGTAGTGGCTTTACGCGCGTGTAGACATTTTCTTTGGAAACACGTCGTATTGAATCGGACGCGAAAAACGCGTTTTCAAAAGTCTCTCGCCAGTTGTATTATAAATAATAGATCGCGTTGTACGTCCGAAGAAACGTGTCGCGTCCCGACGGTTTTAAAAAAAAATATCTCTACGCCGTCACCATTAACGTACGCGTAGAATATAAATATATATATATTTAGGCGGTACTCGGGCGTTATTCGATTTGTCGCGTAAACCAAAAAGGGACGGTAAAACGCGCACGTTGAATAATGGCCGAAAAATAAAAACGAGCCCCGGGATATTTGGTTGGAGCGGGACGTTAACGGACTAAGACTTCAGCCGGCATATTGTTATTGGAAAAACTATTCGAAGCGACGCTAGTGGTTCATCATAATTGACGAGTGTATGTGGAAACGTCCGAATCGTACGTGTTCTGCGATCGTATCGTGGCGTTTCGAGCTCGAAAAAACGAACATTTTTCGTCCACTATCTATCGGCAACTTTCGGCGGGGATTTGATCGATAACGCTTATTTAAGGCGATCACCGTCGGACCAATTATTCTTCGTTTCGTCGCCGTTCAGTCGCTACACTCCGTACGCAATTCGTCGGGTCATTTGTAACCGGGACCAAATGTCGGGCGGCCGCGGTCCCAACCGACCGTTTCATTTTCGCCGAACCGAATAAAAAAGGACGCGACTATTTTTCGTTCGTCCGTCCATTAATCGTCCATACATTTGTTCTATATATAAAGCCGCCGATATTATATTATCATCTCGTTCCGAGAGCGCGGCGGGCCGTGCATTATAAACAGGTGCCCGGACCAAAGGTCGCGCGTGTTCTCGACGTGGAACGGCGCCGTCAGCCGGAAATCCTTTAAATTGGTGAATGTTCGCGGCGACCGTTGATTATTGTTTCGCGTTTATTCGTCGTGTCTATTGGCGCGGTATGCGCCGAACAAACGAACGCGGTTGTTTTTTGTCTACGGTCAAACGACCACATTTTTACACAAGTGCTCGTACATAAGCGTATACATATATATACATGTATCTAAAATTATCGCTTAAACATAAATATAATTCAGGATAACGTAAAGTAAAAATATAATATATATAAATCACGGATGAGTTGGCTATTCTAACTAGCTGATATTTGGTCGTATTGGTTACTAATTATTAAATTTCCCCTTCCCGATGGTTCACCACTTTAATTGCATTTTTTGTCGCTGTTAGGAGAGTTATACGATTATAAACGAAATCCGGGCGAACTCGACGCGTTTTTTTTCCAAACGCTTTTTTACACGCACGCCGTGTACACAGAAACGTGTTGTTGTAATATGAGTATTAGATACGTAAGCAATTGTTTGCGCAAACTGTCCTGCGTGACCGTCGAGACTCGTGCAATGCGCCAAATCAGCGAACACCAACGGCGATACGATCGTAAGGCGAACACGGCCACGACGGGCAGTTAGTTAGTTAGTCAGGGAGTGACCAGGAAACAGAGCATCCATAATTGTTACGCAGAACGTCTTAGATTTTATTCTTGTGTATTCTTATTAATAAATTTATAATCTATTGTTAATAGATTATTATTATTATTATTCATAATTATTATGAATAATAATAATAATAATCTATTAACAATAGATTATAAATTTATTA